>JACEHZ010000241.1:600000-810000 GCA_017893485.1 Hemerocallis citrina
CGGATCGCTACCCTATATATATATATAGTGTATATAGTCTTTAATATTATGTTCAGGTTGGTAAATGGATTGTGTTTAGTAGTGATTGGGCCCACGGGTCCTTGAACTGCCCGAGTGTGCTGTTGTGATTGATATTATATATAAGTGGCTTATTTGGAGTGGCTTATTATATATATGTGGCTTATTATATATATGTGGTATTATTGGGCCCACGGTAAGTGTGCTGCATTTGTGCTAATAGTGTAAGGGAGGTGGTCGGTTACTTACTAGAGAGGAGAGGGGATTTAATTAGTTGGGGAGTTTAGGATGTGAAGAGGTGGACAAACCAAAAGGTGGGAGTTTGAAAGTTATGAAATGTGAAGAGTTGGAGAATTAATTTAGTAATTTATTAGGTGGGTAATTTTGCAAATTGAACCCTCTACAAACCCTGTAAATAGCACCCTACCCCTTTTCATTTCACACACAAAAATTAGAATTAAAGCAAGAGAAAGAAAAGAAAAGAGAAGAGAAGCAAGAGAGAAAGAAAAGAGTGTAAGAAAAAGAAAGAGAGTAAGGAAGTTATTGTGCTTGGAGGTTCTCTTGCTTGGAGCTTTTGCTAGGAGGAGAAGAGGACTAGGAGTTGCTTGTAAAGCTAGGAGCAAGAAGGAGCCATTCACTTGTAGTTTTCAACCTTCAAACAATAAGGTGGGTGTCTCCTACTTTCTAATTGTAGAAATTGCATGCTAATTATTTTATATGACTAGTATGAATTGAGTGTGATATATGTAGATATATGTAGAATCCATGCTAGCACAATATACAATAATCTTGTTGAAAGTTAGTGAACAAATTGTTACCATGCTAATTAAGAAGTAGAGAAATAATCATATGGACCATGTTAGAATGTTTGCAAATTCTTGTGACAAGTCTGAGCAATTATTAAAGAATATTTTTGAATGAAGAAATTACTAATTTATGCTTGATACCATGATGAGTCAAATGAAGAAAGAAAGAAAGAAAAATTAGATTATTACCACAAAATATGTCAACTATTGCATGTTGTTATGTAAAAATATAATTCTTCATAAAAGAATTATCCTTGATGATTAAGAGACATGTTTATCTTTATTACCAAAATTTAATTAGTTGGATGAAGTACATAAACTAGTCTTCATGAATAAAACTCCTAGAAATCAAGTTTTTGAGAAAAATGCAAAATCTATATCTAGAATGAGAAGGGAAATTATTTAAAAAAAAAATAGAAATATATTTTTTTTAAATGAGTTTGAAATGAGTTTTGCTACTGTTTTTAAAATTTATCTTAGTCAAGAGAAAGTTTATTTCAATATCCTAAAGTGTTGGATCTTTGGATAAATGAATTTTGATAAAGAGAAACAATTTCAGAAAAGTGTGAACAAAAACATACAAATACAACTCTTAGACAGAAATTATAATTGGACTTATTGGTTAGCCAATGAATACTATTTTATAAGAGGTCCTGGGTTCGAATCTTGATAGTTAACTTCTATTTTGCTTTACTCAATAAAAATCTGAAATCGGTACTATTGGTATAAAGTAATTTCTACCCAATTCATGACACAAGTCCTCAATGGACTTAGTGGCTAGCCTATTGGACTTTGGGCTCCGTTGTGAGTGGCCAGCAGACCTGGGTTCGATTCTTACGAAGCCCAAAATATTTTTTTTCCCTTTTAAATAAACTTAAGAGCAGATAATGAGTAGGTCAATTTGGTAAACAGTTTCGAAAGTGGGTCAGTTTGGTACAAACTTTCAAAAGTTCCGTTTCACTGCAATTTTGATAATGAGTAGGTCAATTTGGTAAATAGTTTCGAAAGTGGGTCAGCTCGACTTTCAAAAGTGTTTCATTTGGGTAAATTTTAGTATTCATAAAACATAAATGAAGAATTTATTCTTAAAGATTGTTTTTGTGTAATTGATAAGTTTTAACGAGGATTTGAGATAGGAAGAAAAATAAATGACTACAAAAGTATTAGTAAAGAGCATGACTTTTAATTTACAAAATAATGATTTAGGGTGAATTGAAATCTCTTTATTTCTAGAAATGCAATATGGTTGAGTTATGTGACTTTTGAGATCATGAAAGATTTTGTTCTGAATGAGTAAATCATGTTTAGTGCTAAAGATGAGACATTGAATCGTGTTAAAATGAGACATCGTATGAATTTGAAATTGTGAATGAATTATTATTTATTATGAATAACTAGATCATGAATAGTGGCAAGACTATGAAATGATTACTTTGTGGATAAGTGTTAAGACAAAATTTGATTATTTTTGTGAAGTGAATTGAAAGATGAAATTATAGAAGTTTAAGACATGATTACAAAAGGGTATGTGTACCCATGTTTCTCGTACATGAAAGATTATGATTAAGAATTAGTAAGACTTCGGTTACCGGTAATTTTGAAAGAAAGAATTGATATGATTTTGAGATAATGCCGTCGGGCGATCTCGTATTTTGTGAATAAATCCGGTATGAGGTAAAACTGATTCTAGGGTGATAACATATTCATGTCTTGAACTAAAAATAATTAGGCACTTAAGTGAAGATGTGATAAACTTGTGCAAACGTAAATGGGTGTTTCTATATAGTCGGCGGTGGATCTCCGTGGCTATAGACCCAGTTGGTGGACTGTGGTTGCCCCATAGGAGATGAACTGTATTTTATCCGGGACTTAGGGTAGTCGACGGATGTTTACTATACTCCAAAAAATATGTATATACTGGGGCTAGAAGGGCATTTACGGGATTATCATCACGATATAATAGCCAGGGAGGCTGGGAACTGTTAATATAAGCCAGGGAGGCTAGCCAGGGAGGCTGAGATCCGTATCTGTGAAATAACTCTAAAACTTGTTTTATTACTGGGTAGTCTCATGGCGAGGGATCGAACCCTTTAATGTAGAGTACGTAGGCGCTTGCCCTCAGACCTATGTAGTATGGGATGCATAGAATCTGAACAAGTGTGCATTAGTGTCATCCTAGTGTAGAATTGTGTGCATTAGGCATTAAGGCATAACATACACTTATATTTAGAATAATCACTTTTGACACTTTACTTGTTCATTCAATCTTTTTGTGATTTGTTAAAGTATGAGATCGTTATACTATTCCCGGCATAGAGAGGATAGTCGTGTATAACATTTCGTCAGTTGTAAATAACTGACGTGCCCACAGATTGACATGCAGGTAAAGGACCATTCATGGAGCTATAAAGTGGATATGCTGATGCTGTTTTATTTTAAAGATGTTGTAAATGTTTTATTGTAAATTTCATTCTTCCGCTGTGTAAAAACCAAGTGTAAAGAAACTCTGATGTATTGTGAATGAAAAGTTTCAAATTCCTTGTAAAATTGTACGAAATGAAGTAAAGATCCTGTGAAATCTCGAATTTATCCTTATTTAAAATTCGGGGTGTTACAGGTGGTGCTTGCTGTCCACGTGTGGGGATGTTTGGGCCTTCGGCTTCATGGCACTGCCGCTTGGTTCCGATCCTCTTTTGGGTGTGAAATGGTTGTATGGCTACTTCTGCTCGGTTTGATGCGTTGTTTTCCGGCAGGTTTTGATCCATCACCCGATTCGGTGTGGTTCTACTGTTGTTTCGCAGCTCTCTCTTTGGCGAGCTCCTCAGTCTTTTGTCAATTGCTATTTTGTAATCTTCCTTTTGTTTTACAACTTGTAAAACCCCTTATTATTTTGTCTGTAACTTAACTTTTTATTGATTTATATATTTTTTGATGGCTGGAGCCGTTTGGCTCTATCCGATATATCCAAAAAAAAAAAGCCGCAGTACTTAACTACGGCCATATAATTTTTATACTTTCGAATCTACTAGCCAAGCATGATAAGATATGTACTTGGACCGCAGTTTAGAACTGTGGCCTATAAGAACTTTGTCCGCCCTAGAAATTAATTGGAAAACTGGGTCATCTTGAGTATTAGTTTCGAAAAATGGAGCAGTTCGAGAAAAAAATTGAGGAGGTGAGGGTGATATAGCGGGTTTAGATGAGGATAGAGGATCCCTGATATTAGTCGAGGATGATGAACATTATAGATGGGCTCAAGGCCTACGTCCAACAGGCCCAACCCGTTTAAGATATGAAGTGGTTGAGATGAAATTAGTTATTCGGATAAATTTCACTAAACTATATCTATGTTTCACCAATTTATCAATTTGGATATAACTATATTCATATCTTTTTTTTTTGTTGATGGTGTATTTCATCCATATTTTTTGTACAGATCAGTATACTTCATCAATTTCAGTATCATGTGGCCATTTTTAGCTATTGTAGATTTTTTTTCCTAACATACCTCTGTCTGCTAAAACTATGTAATTAGGTTATTCTCATAGTGCATCTGCGTCTACTTAAAATTAACTTTAATTGTTCTAACTTTGGTCTCACATCAGAGTTTGAAGTTTTAGACGTTTTTTGAAAGACATGTGAATTAGTTGAAAGATCTTTTTTCCTGGTTGCTTTATATTGATTGCATCCATCTCTTATTGCAATAATCGAGTTGCTTTCACAACAAAAATTGTTATGATCGATAAATAGTCAAGGCCAAAGATTCTGTTGATTATAGTTGGTATGTAAAGTACAAATGCAATCGTATAAACACGGTTACAGCCTTGCAATTTCACTCACATCCAAATCACATATCAAGTAGCTTGAATAACATGCAATTTCTCGATGCGTAAAGATGTGAATACTAGATGATGTGGTTTGTTTTTGGGAGGCGTGTGGATGCACCAAGTGTGAGTTCTTACTCGATTTATATTGGTGGAGGAAGCTCCGGTGCGGCTGACCCTCGGCTGGGCGAACGGTACGGAAGCAGGCTGGAGTGAGGCGGAGGCTGGATGCTCGGCTTGGATCGGGAGGCTCGGATCCGAGGTCTCGTGTACCTGCATACGGTCTTGGAACACCGGGGTTGGTCCCAGTGGCAGACCCTCCGACGATCTAGTGAGCTACTGAAAGAGAGTTACAGTAACTAGGGTTTTAGAAGGAAAAGATGGATTACCTGGATAAGGGGTAGGGGTCTGGTATTTATAGGAGAAGCCAACCGGGTCTGGACCCGTTTGGGGCCGGGTCTGTACTCGATTGCCCGTGGGGCTGAAGCGGTGGAAACCCGGGCGGTATAGGACTGACGTGGCATAGGCCCGGGCAGTTTCCAGGCTGACGTGGCAGAGGCCCGGGCAGTTTTCCAACGCTGACATGGTGGATCCGGATGATCCGGAGGTGCACATTTCCTGAGGGGATCCTGTGCCCTATGAGGGGCCACGTCATCCGACCCATATCACAAGCCCCACACTCCTGAAGGGCTAGGTGAACCAGCCGTGTAGGAGTGGTCCTTCACCTCTGTAGGAAGAGCAGGGTGGAGGGTGTGGTGAGAAAGTAGGATATGCTACTTCCAGAAGAGGCCATGGGGTAGGAAGAAGGGATCCCTTATTGGAGTTTGCACAGGATACTAACCGTAGAAGAGTCGGAGAGACGCTTGCCGAGCCTTAGGGTCGGCAGATGAGCCTTAGGGGTCGGCGGACGATCCTCTCGCTAGTTGGAAGAGCGAGGGGACGTCAAGGTCTGTCCAATTGAAGCTCGGTTTGCCGAGCGTCTGGGGTCGATAGAGGAGCTCCGAGGGTCGGCTGACAATCCTCTCGCTAGTTGGAAGAGCAAGGGGACGTCGAGGTTTGTTCGATTGAAGCTCGGTTTGCCGAGTGTCTGGGGTCGGCAGAGGAGCTCCAAGGGTCGGCAGACGATCCTCTCGCTAGTTGGAAGAGCGAGGGGACGTCGAGGTCTGTCCGATTGAAGCTCGGTTTGCCGAGCGTCTGGGGTCGATAGTGGAGCTCCGAGGGTCGGCAGACGATCCTCTCGCTAGTTGAAAGAGCGAGGGGACATCGAGGTCTGTCGGGTTGGAGCTCGGTTTACCGAGCATATGGGGTCGGTAGACAAGCTCCGAGGGTCGGCGGACGAGCCCCTCCCCCCCCCCCTCCCCCCCCCGCTTGTGGGACAGAGGAGGGTTTTTGGGGCTTGCGATGCCATCCGAGCTCCGAGCCCCTTGTGAATAGAGAAGGGTGCTTGGGGCTCGCGGTGTCATCCGAGCTCCAAGCCCCCTGTTGAATAGAAGAGGTTATTTGGGGCTTGCAGTGCCATCCGAGCTCCGAGCCCCTTATGAATACAGGAGGGCGCTTGGGGCTCGCGGTGTCATCCGAGCTCCGAGCCCCCTGTTGAATAGAAGAGGTTATTTGGGGCTCGCGGTGCCATCCGAGCTCCGAGCCCCTTGTGAATAAAGGAGGGCGCTTGGGGCTCGCGCTGTCATCCGAGCTCCGAGCTTGGGGCCGAGCGTGGAAAAGTCGGAGTAGTGCTCGAAGAGCTTCAGGGTCGGTAGGCGAGCCTCGAGGGTCGGCAGACGATTCACTTGCTAGTTGGAAGAGCAAGAGGATGTCGAGGTCTGTTGGGACGGAGCTCGATCTTCCGAGCGTCTGGGGTCGGTAGACGAGCTCCGAGGATCGGTAGAAGAGCTGACGGTCGGCAAACGGGCCTCTCGCTAGTTGGAAGAGCGAGAGTTTTTGGGGCTCGCGATGCCATCCCAGCTCCGAGCCCCTTGTGAATAGAGGAGGGTGCTTAGGGCTCGCGGTATCATCCGAGCTCCGAGCCCCCTGTTGAATAGAAGAGGTTATTTGGGGCTCGCGGTGTCATCCGAGCTCCGAGCCCCTGTGAATAGGGGATGGCTCTGGGGCTCGTGCTTTCATCTGAGGTCCGAGCCCCTACACTTTGTAGCAGCGAATGAATGATTTTATTTCATTTAATGCTTTGAGGAGTAGAAGTTTTGGCGGCTGGCGTTGGTAACCGGTCTCCGAGCCTACCGTGAGATATGGGATGATGTTTGTGGCTCGCGATGCAATCCGAGCGTCGACCCTTCTGTTGGATAGAAGAGGAATTTGTGGCTCGCGATGCCATCCGAGCTCCGAGCTTCCTGAACAATAGAGAAAGGGGTTGTGGCTTGCATCGACCCTTTTGTTGAATAGAAGAGGAATTGTGGCTCGCGATGCCATCCGAACTCCGAGCTTCCTGAACAATAGAGAAGGGAGTTGTGGCTCGCGATGCCATCCGAGTGTCGACCCTTCTGTTGAATAGAAGAGGAATTTGTGGCTCGCGATGCCATCCGAGCTCTGAGCTTCCTGAACAATAGAGAAGGGAGTTGTGGCTTGCGATACCATCCGAGTGTCGACCCTTCTGTTGAATAGAAGAGGAATTTGTGGCTCGCGATGCCATCCGAGCTCCAAGCTTCCTGAACAATAGATAAGGGAGTTGCGGCTCGCGATGCCATCCGAGTGTCGACCCTTCTGTTGAATAGAAGAGGAATTTGTGGCTCGTGATGCCATCCGAGCTCCGAGCTTCCTGAACAATAGAGAAGGGAGCTGGGGCTTGCGATACCATCCGAGTGTTGACCCTTCTGTTGAATAGAAGAGGAATTTGTGCCTCGCGATTCCATTCGAGCTCCGAGCTTCCTGAACAATAGAGAAGGGAGTTGTGGCTCGCGATACCATCCGAGTGTCGACCCTTCTGTTGAATATAAGAGGAATTTGTGGCTCGCGATGCCATCCGAGCTCCGAGCTTCCTGAACAATAGAGAAGAGAGTTGTAGCTCGCGATGCCATCCGAGTGTCGACCCTTCTGTTGCATAGAAGAGGAATTTGTGGCTCACGATGCCATCCGAGCTCCGAGCTTCCTGAACAATAGAGAAGGGAGTTGTGGCTTGTGATACCATCCGAGTGTCGACCCTTCTGTTGAAAATAGAAGAGGAATTTGTGCTTCGCGATGCCATCCGAGCTCCGAGCTTCCTGAACAATAGAGAAGGGAGTTGTGGCTCACGATACCATCCGAGTGTCAACCCTACTGTTGAATAGAAGAGGAATTTGTGGCTCGCGATGCCATTCGAGCTCCGAGCTTCATGATCAATAGAGAAGGGTGTTGTGGCTCGCGATACCATCCGAGTTTCGACCCTTCTGTGGAATAGAAGAAGAATTTGTGACTCGAGATTCAATCCGAGCTCCGACCCTTCCTGACTTGTCGAACAAGTCTGCTTGTTTGAAAAAAGGCCTAGGGGTAGTTGGGTAATTTCGCGCCCACTGCTGACGTCATGAGCGCAATAATCGAAGCGACTCCAGATCTTAGCGGCCGTTAGATATTGATGATTAAGATCCAACGGCCATATCTAATTGGGATTGGGGAAATCGAGGAGTCGCTTTCTCCTTATAAAGCCCCCCTCCTCACGTTTTCTTCATTTCTTTACTCACTTTCTAATTTTTCAAGAACAAGATCTTACTTGCCGTCGGCGACTTTTTCCGATGATCGCACGGTTTACGCTTCAAGTTAGTATTTCTGCTTAGTAATGTCGCGCACTCAGTCCAGATCCGAGGCTAGCTTGTCGGGCCGCACCGCGAAGGAATCCGAGTCAGAGACGTCTTCGTCCCTTAGTAAATATAAGGTCAAGGAGAAGGTCCTGACAGACCCTGGGTCAGATGGTGGTGATGATGTAGTCTTCGTAGTGTCGTCGCTGAGATCCCGAAGGCCGGGGAAGGAGCCTGTGGACGAGGGCGAAGAGGAGGAAGAGGAAGACTTCATCTCCACAATCGCAGTTATCGGTAAACTACGGACACCTTTTAAGATAGGTTCGTAGTCATTATGCCGTATCTTCGACCTTCATCTGCATAAAGTGCCTATTTCTCAATTGGATTCTCTTTCAACCAATTAGCCGCCTCGACATTGACGGTTTCCAGTTCAGCGAGTTTGGTCTTGAACTTTTTGGGTTGGTTTTGACACGCTATAATTTTGGCTTTTTTCTGCAATGTCTTGCTGGAACATTCTAAATTTTTATTTATATTTAATTGATAAGTTATTGATTTTACGTGTTTTGCACGTAAAAATTCTTGTACATTTCTCTTAAAAATTATCTCTTTTATAACATGAACAAATGATCATTTTAAATCCTTCTTTTATTTTCTAAAAGTCTATTTTAAAAAGCCTAAGGCTTATTTTTCTAATTTAGTCCACCCTAATTAATTAAGTGTTTTATTAATAATTCATGGGTCTAAGGCCCACTAATTTGAAGCCCACTAATTAAATTACCTTTTAATTGTCATAACATGTAGTGTATACTAAATTGGTAGACAATAAATTAATTAATCATGTACAACTTATTAATAGGGGGTACTAGATGAGACACGTGCTTTGCACTAGCACGTGTCTAATGGCCTAGGGGGGTGTGGCTGGATGGTGGACAAGAGAGAGGGAGAGATGGAGGTAGTGGATGGGGTGGTTATGTGATCATGGGTAGTTGCTACAACTCCTTAACTCATCCTAGCCTTTGATCTCTAACCATTTGATTTAATCCTAACCATCTATTCTCACTCGAAAAATGTATAAATACCCCCTAGTTCTTTTCATTTAGTACACTAGAAAAATTGATTAAGAAAGAAAAAGATTAGAGTGAGAAAAGATTGAGAGTTTTTTGTGAGTAAAAGATTGAGGAGTTTTTGTGTGTATGTGCTCATCCAAGAGGAGGCCGGCCTGCATCCAAGAGCAAGAGGGAGGCTCATGTTCCATACAAGCAAGACGGAGGAGACGCGTTGGTGGCACAATCTAGGAGGAGAAGGCTACATTCGTGCATTCTAGGAGATTTCTAGAAGCTTTTTATTCGTTTTTCTCCAATAGGTGGGTGATTTCTCATGCTTCTACTTTAGACATCATGCTAGGGTTTGAATTGTTAAAATTGCTAAGAAAAACTAAGTAGGTTGGTCACATTTTTATTTAAATAGATAGAAATTGTAGATAAAGTGAATGCTTGGTAAATTGATTTTCTAGTTGATATAATTGTGATTTCCATGCTAAATTTAATCATGTTACCATGAAATATATTTATTTGACCCATGCTAAATTGGGAAATTTGTGTTTATGAGATGACTAGTTGATGGAATGCACCATGGAATCCTTATTGATGAAATTAGTATCATACTAATGTAGAAAGAGGAGTTTATGTTCTAAAATTATTGATTAATAACAACAAGTAAAACTAAAGAGGAAAAGTAGTCTTTTGTGGAAATTTTGATTATGAATAATGTAAAAGTTGTGAATTGTTCTCAATGTCGAAGTTATGAACATAGAACATAAAATAGAACTAAGAACTCATATTTTTCAAGTCAAATAATGATTATTAAAATACTGTTTTACTGTAAATCTATACTGTTTATAATCTGGAAAATTTTGATACAAAAAGATAGAAGAACAGAACAAAAAGGAGTTATGAAAAATTAGTAATAAACGAAGAACTGGATCAAAACCAATTCAACTCGTCCTTAGGGCATATTAGTCACTTGGACTTACTGGTCTTCGGGTGCACACAGAGCGCTACTGTAGCTCTGGGTTGGTCCTTGGTTGCAGGTTCGAAAATGGGCAGAGCCCTTTTATTTTTCTTTTTTAAAAAAATCCAAACAGTGCGAGAATTAAACCACATGAATTATAACCCATCTCATGACACCTTGGTGCCTTGGACTCTGTGGTCTTCGGTGGCGCCACAGCGCGGTCGCTGTAGCGCGCTGACGTGGCTTGCGGTTGTGGATTCGAAACCTGGCATCGGGTTTTGATTTAAAATGTGATTTTTTTTAAGGGTATTAGAAGTAAATGAAAATTTGGGAAAAAATACTAGAAAAGTTCAAATAATGTTTAGACTTCATGAGAATTTTCCTGTAACTCTTGGCCTATTTGTAAGTGAGATTTTAGACTATTTCAAGAAGATTTTTATACACATTGTCTTATTGAGTTATTGATTAAATAAAGAAAAATGAATATTTATTCTAAAATTTTTAATAAAGAGTTTGAGTAATAGAAATTTGAAAGTATGTTTTGAACTTAATATTGGCACTTTGAGAATAAGAGAAATTATTGTGAAAGAATGAATTATGAACATGACAAGTTGAGAAATGAATTTATTCTTTATGCATGAAATGGTACATGGAAGTGAAATATAAGATCATGTTGAATTATGAAAGATTTATGAGTATGAACATTTAATTCTATGAACATGAAATGGAATTAAAAGCTAGAGTGTAGCTAAGCCTTATACCGGCATTGAATAAATACTTTTGAGATAAGATATTGGAAAGAAAAGACCTAATTTGGGTCGTTGTGTTGATTGATGGTTAAGACCGGTATAGAGGGAGTGCTAACTCTAGGGTATTGATTTTATTCATGATTCAAAACAACTAAGAATTAGATACATAGTGAAGATGTGACGAAAGTAAGAGAAAAACACGAGTATGAGGGCCATCGGATTGGCGGTGTGAGAATGATTTATAGGTTGCCTGCTTGATGCGTCATGTCATGGCGTGAACACTACTCCGGAATTATCATCCCAGTGGCGACGCTTGTGGGGTGTTTGGTGACTACGGGTGGTGGCATTGTTCCATGACGGAGGCTGAATTGTCCATAGGCTCTGCATGATGCGTCATGTCACGACGTGGGATTCTCCTTCACGCTGTCTAGACATGGGCTCGTAACCCTCCACGCTATCTGGACATGGGCTCGTAACTCATAGAACATTTAGGATACTTACTGTAGTTACCGTAGTAGTTTAAGTCATGGCAAGGTATTGAACCCTACAAGATGAAGAAAGATTAAGGGCTTGCCCTCGGACCTATGTAGTATGGGATGCATAGAATCCGAACAAGTGCGCATTAGTGTCATGTAACATAACTAATTGCATTAAGGATTAAGTGCTCATTCACACACAACATCAATAGGATAGTCCTCGTAGCTTTGTTTTGTGACAAGTGTGTGCTTTCTAAGTAAGAGAAATTGATGTATTATATCATTGCGTCAGTTGAATGAACTGACGTGCCCACAGTTTCTATGCAGGATAAAGTGCACGAAAAAGACTAAGGAGGAATTGATGCTTAAAGAATTATTCAAGTGTTGTATTTTATTCATGTAAATGTTGTAACTTTGCTTCCGCTATTTAAATGTAACTCTGATGTAATAAAAGTTTTTTAATTCCTTGTAAATTTGTACGAATAGAAGTGCAAAGATCTTGTGAAACTTCGAATTAAGTTTTATTTGGAATTCGGGGTGTTACACTTGCTACCAAATTTACTAAAGAAATTTGTAGCGAAATGACGCATACAATAACGATGATATGCATTAGGTTCGTTCCAAGCTCCATTTTGTAATTTCATAGCAGACAAAATACCAGCATGACGATAAGAGATAACACACAACTCAGTACGATCGGCGACAAAATACCGAATGCAACTCATGAACCATGTCCATATATTTATACTCTCTCCATCAACTAATACAAATGCAAATGAAAATAAGCAATCATTCGCATCACAAAAATTAACAAACAGCCCTTGTACTTACCGTACAAATGAGTTCCGTCAACACTAATAACAGGTTTGCAAGACTTGAAATCTTCAATCGAATGACCAAATGCTCAAAATACTCCCTTGAATGTTTTCTCGCAAGGACTAGACTGATATTTATCCCAGTGGAGAACGGTTCCTGAATTTGCTGCTTGTATTGCTGATAGTAGAAAAGGAAACTTCGTGTATACTTCTTCGAAGGTACCGAACAACCTCTCAATTGCCTTTTGTTTTACAATCCAAGCTTTCTTATATGAAATCTGATAATTATATTGTACATTCACTATCTCAGTAATGGCTCGTGGTGTTAAACCTATTTCAGGCTTCACTACACTCACAATCAAATTGCAAATAAGGTTAGAATCAATTTTATAATGGTCCTGATACAACGTGAGATTCGTATAAGTATGAGGCCCAACTATATTCTTCACCATGAAATTTGTCCCGCCTTTTGGAACAATTGCTCGTAATCTCCAAGGGCAACCACCATCACTTACTACTGGGGACTTTGCACCATCTCCTCAATTGTACGTTTTCTAGGTGCCATTTTACATTTAACAGTGTACAATGACGGTGATAATTTCAATGTGACGAATTCACGATGTTTTTTGATAGAATACAGCTTCACAGCCTGCTGAATCGACTCTTTACTTACAAACTCCTGTCCAATATACAATTCGTCTACATTGGATGAACCAGATGACTCTTGTGGAACTTGATGTACTCTAGCACCTTGTGTCATCTCCTCAGTAGCATGAGCGTTAACATTAGAATATCTATTATTAGCTCTCACTTCATTAGAAAAGTTGTTCGTAGGATTTACTTATGCTACATCATCATCTTCGTCCCCATCTTCATTTTCTATACTCTCATCAACTTCATCGTCTGTTTCTTCCTTTTCTTCAACATCGTCTAATAAGTCGTTGTTAATGGTAGCATTTTGAAATAATTCAAATAAAGTGTCATTTGGAATATAGTCATGAACCAGATTAGGTTGACGTGGTAACTCAACATCTGTAGAATTCGAGTTTGTTGTATTTGTGAACGTGTCTTCTTGTAGGGACAGTGGGATTGCTTGTGAAGTTTGAACGAGGTTAGACCTCATCTGCTGTGCCGGTACTACCCGTACGAAGCTTGAACTAGGAATATCATGTGGCTGAGCATTCATAATTTGGATTTGCTAAATATATAACTCTAATGCAGACCAAGCACAGTTGGGATCAAGTGTCCTAGCAATCATTGACTTTATAGCATTATCAGTAGATACGGACACTGTCGTAAAATACTGACCATCTCCTCTTCCTGTTGCGTAGCGAGCTAAAAATTTTACATTCCATTGACCCATATCCCAATTAGTAACTTCATAAATTTTCTCAACTAATTCAACCAATGTAATGGTACGAGGTGCCCAAACTATTTCAGGATCCACCGCACAATAACAACAACCAATGTTTGGATCACGAATTATTTTACCACCAAAGTATAACTAAATAGGAATATCGTAATCCATACATACGTATATTTATACGAATATACGAGTTATTATCTACCCACAAACAAAACCTATGAAAATGTACAAAATAATATGTCAATATGCATCATACCTTCACAAGCTTATTCGGAAGGATATAGCTATAGATAGTTGGGTAGAAGAGTTGAAGTTGCTATCCTCTTTAAGTTTATCAAAATTCCAAAATTTGGATCTTTCGGAAGATGGGTTTAGGATTTTGAGAGCGATTTAATGGGTTAATCGATGAATTTTTTTGGTTCATGGACGAAAATGAGATGAGAGATGGGTTAGGGTTTTGGGGTTAGAAGAAGAGGAGGAAGATAGAGAGTGAAAGAGAAAGTGAGATCTGATTGAGAAGCGTGGGGACTAAAAAGACCCAATCGACACTCGCTTTTTCAAAAGCGAGTGTGGGATAAATCCCCTCGCTTTTTGAGAAAGCGAGTGTAGGCAACTGCAAAACCAAATTGTAACACTTACTTTCTGAAAAAGCGATGGGATTTTACCCAAACTCGCTTTTTCAGAAAGCGAGAAGGGCGTTTTGGAAAATTTTATAAAAAAGTAGGGCACTTTGGGAAAAACTTTCAAAAAGTGGGACAGTTTGGAAAAAAATTCTACCAAATCTAGTGTCTTTTCCTTTATTACCTTAGGTGGCACACTACTATTAGATATTTCTACCACCTATTCTATAATAACCTTCACTAATAGTGTGCTACCAAAGGTAATAAAGAAAAATGCAGTAGATTTGATAGTAGGTGTAGCATTACCGTGTAAACCAATCAATGTTAATTGCAATCTAAGCCCTATTAATCTATATAATAAATTACAAAGAAAGCTATCAAGTGGCTCACAATCAATCCCCCCCTGATGAACCCAATAATATTCACATTTAGAAGCAATAATCTTAGTGCAATTAGACATTTAAATGCTCTATATGTGGTATTTTACTCTTATTTTCTCTTTTCCACAGGAAACAGCCTAAAACAGCAAAACGAAGCAGATTCAAGGCTAATACAGACTGAGAGGATGATACACAGAAACTGCAGGGCATAAGTCGACTGGTGCTTCAAACAGTCGACTGGACAGAGAGGAAGCAGCTGCTCGGTACAGTCAACTTACTCCGAGACAGTCGACTTGACTGATGAAAAACGAAGCTCCAGATGTCTTGACACAGTCGACCGATTCCAAACCAGTCGACTGGTATTCGGCGGAGTCAAAAGATAAGAACAGCGAAGATTCATCCTCATCCAAATATGAAGCAAGATTTAGTTATCCAAACCCAGGTTATAAGCGAATAACAACTTCTCCAACAAATCAAAGCTAGAGACCGGGGATTGGCAAGAGCACGTGGTTAGCAAAAAAGGAAGAAAAGAAGAAAAGAGAAAGAAATAAAAACGCAGATCAAATAAGGAAGGAAATAAATGAAAGAAGAGGACTTTTCTGCAAAAAGTGCAAACCCTAACTCTCTTCCTGTGTTCTATAAATATCAACCAAGAGGAAGAGGGGAAAGGATCCATCGACCGATCAACCAGCAAGCATCAAGATACCAGCATCAAAGAAGGAGAACAAGTCGACTACTGATTGGGCTCAATTTCAACATCATACAAATCAGTGTTCTTCTGTTCTTCCTTTTACTTTTATTGTAAAGTCATGAATTCTATTTTATTAATCAATAAAGGTTGTGTTATGTGCAACTAATTTCATAGTTGGGTAGATTGAAGCCGTAGTCATGTAATGCTTATATTCTTCTGAATGCTACTCTATTACTTATTGATTAAACCTGAGAGTATTGGTATAGATTTATAATATACAAACTTGTTCAGAAGTTCTAAGAGCAGTCGACTGAGAGTGACAGCAAGTCGACTGCCATACAGAACCTGAGATTATCAAGTTTGCATGTTATAAATCTGAATCTGTTATATGAGTATAGAGACGACCCGTATCTCGTGCTCATAACTTGTAACATAGGAATCTTTAGGGATTCTTGGTTTAATCAACTTGAAGGATCTAGATCTAATACCAATTTCTAGAACTTTGAGTGTTTGTTCGTTTCCATTGTTCATATGCTTTCTTCAAGTGCAACTTAGTAGATACCATGCTAAATACTTAAGGAAAGAAACGAATTAGAGTAGATACCATGCCTAATTCTTGGCTTAGGGAAACATTAACTTTAAGGAGTAGATACCATGCCCTTAAAGGAACAAACATGAGTAATTGAAGTAGTATACGACTTAGCATTATTGACTATAGGTGGAAATCAATGCCCAATTACTTTAATAGATATTTGTGACTCAATTTGTGGTGCTACTTAACTTAGATTTTTATCTTTTTTTCTCCTTCAATCAGACTTTTAGAACAACCTTCATGATTTGTATTTTTTCTTTGATTTATTGATTAGTAAGTTAAGTACTACAATCTCTGCGGGATCGACCCTTGCTCTTTACTACGCTTCCACAAACGATTCGTACACTTGCGAGGTTTTTAATTTGTGTCTAGTTTATCTATTTATTTAGATCATCTAGAATGCACAACAAGTTTTTGGCGCCGTTGCCGGGGATTGTTTAGTATTTTAACTTACAAGTCAATAAAAATCTTTTTCTTTTTTATTTTATTTTATTTCTTCGTTTTCTTTTATTATATTTTCTTTCAGGTTACACTCTGCACAGACAAACCAGTCGACTGTCTCCAAGGAGCAGTCGACTGTACAGCGAATATTTCCAAAATCAACAATGGGGGAGAACGTACCAAATCGAGTACCAATGCAAGACAAATTCACTCCGAAGAATATTGAGCAACCTTCTTGCATAGCTTTTCAACCTAATGTCACAGGGAATATGCACCTATCACCTCATTTACTCAGCATGGTTCCCCACTTCAGTGGTAGACTAGACGAGGATCCGCATCTACATTTGCAAGATTTCTTTGATCTTTGCAGAACACAAAGCGTCCAAGGGCTTACCCCTGAACAAATCAGGTTAATCTTGTTTCCATTTTCATTAAAACTTAATGCTAAATTGTGGTATAATTCTTTGGAACCAGGATCAATTCAGTCATGGGAGCAATTGGCAACAAAGTTCTTGAAGGAATTCTTTCCAGCTCAGAAAACCAGACAACTAAAAAGGGAAATTCTACTCTTCCAACAAAAAGATGGCTATTTATTCTTCGAGGCATGGAAGGACTTCAAGGACAAGCTTCTCAAGTGTCCTACACACAACATACCTAAGGATGATCAGGTACAAGCATTTTATGAGGGTTTAAATGACACTAACAGAGCAATTGTAGACTCAGCTTGCAATGGAATCTTGATGAGGAAAAGTGGAGAGGAGGCCATCGAACTATTTGAAGAACTCAGCGAGAACTCACAGCAATTCTCAACAAGGGGAAGAGGCATTTCGAAAAAACAGGGAGTTTACGAAATTTCTAGCAATGATCGCATGCAATTAGAAATGGAAATTATGAACAAAAAGATTGATATGCTTGTTAATACAATTTCAACGCTGAGTGGCGTAAAAAACCAACCAAAAGAAATTTGTGCAATTTATTCTCATTCTGATCATATAACTAATACATGTCCCATGTCTTCTTTCACAGATCATGAGCACGCAAACTACGGAGGACAGGAAATGTACCCGCCCCAGAACAACCCATTCTCAAACACGTACAACCCAGGGTGGCGAAACAATCCAAATTTCTCATGGAGCAATAATCAAAACCATCAAGGCACTCAATTCGCACAAGGGCATGCGCAGCAATTCCAGATTGGGAATGAGTTTGATCAGCCAGTACAAGAACAGAAGAAGTTGGATTTCGAATCCACCATCCTTCAATTGCTCCAACAACAACAGCTAACAAGCAACCAACAAGGGGAGGCCATTCAAAAATTGGAGACTCAAATTGGTCAAATTGCTAAGGAGTTAAGTGAAAGAAAGGCCGGAGAACTCCCACCACAAACCATACCAAACCTTAGAGGACAAGAACAGCTCCAATCGGCGACAACCCTAGAGGACAATATTGAGTTTAAAATGTTTGATGTACCAAAATTACCACACGATGATCATGAATGTTATAATGTTAATGTGGTTCAGGAAATTTGTGACCAAACATTGCAGGAACATGGTGTTGATCCATTACAAGCAACAATTACACACCCTTTAATACTATCTCAAGTTGAATAGGAATATGATGATTGGAGGATTGCAGAGACAGTACATTACCTTGAAACCCCAAAATCATATTCAGGTAAGCTTGCACCTGCATTTGAAAATTTTGTGTCTGATAACACTTGTGTTTTCTCAGACCAGTCGACTGGTGAACGGAACAAGTCGACTGCTACAAGGACACCAGACGTGGAGCTTAAGTCGCTGCCTGAACACTTGAAGCATGCATATTTGGGGGAAAACCAGACATTACCTGTGACAGTTACTGCAAACTTAAGGATGCAGGAAGATGAGCAGCTGCAGGAAGTCTTGCAAAAACACAAATGTGCATTAAGGTGGACCATTGCAGATAGGCTTATGTCAAGATGGTACGGTCCAGACATTGTTCCAAAGGTTTTCCCACATGGAGCGTTAAAGAAATCAAACGTTCAAGGAGAATGGGCAGAGGGGGGAACCTTATAATAAGATGAGTTGTGAGCCGCGAGCCATTCACTACATTGCACAAACTCATCGAGTCTAGCTGAAGACAAGAAACACAACGCTTATTGGGAGACAACCCAATTTTTCAGGGGAGTACTTACACTCTCTATTTATTTATTTCTTTAATCATTTCTTTATTTCTTTACTTAATTTTCTTTTTCCTTCAAACTGGGTGGTAACACATGCCTATTTTAAGTTTTTGTGCGAACATTGAGGACAATGTTCCATCTAAGTTTGGGGGTAGTTATTTACATTTGGTGTCTTTTGATTTTTTGGGATAAACAATTTCTTATAAAGTAAGAGTAAGTATACTTATTTACTTTAGGATTGTTGAGTTTCATAATTCCTTACAAAATTGTATGAGTCATGCGATTATACATAAAAAAAACAAATGTGATGTTCTTTCTCGTGATTATCCTCTTTGATCTAGTCCTAAACAGAGTTTAAGTAAATAGAGTAAAAACGAAAAGAATATATATATATGAATAAAGTCAATCTACTCCAATGTTTTGAGTTGCTTAGTAACTAGGTGTATTCATCACTGTGGTAGGGTAAAAATGGCTTGGGGCCCAACCAGGGCCCAGTACAGCTCTCACTCAAAAATGGGAAAAACAACAATCTGGTTCGGCTTCGAGCCACTACAGGGTCGGCGCCGAACCTCAAGTTCACCCCCACAAACCTGGCCTCCTCGTATCCGACGAGTCTCGATGGCCCTCGGCCTCCGATCCACGACAGCCCCACGGGCCGTCCGCCCAGCCTGGTAAAGAATGAAGATGACCTGGCACAACCTAGGCCACCAGATTCTCCCAGGAACACAGGAGCCCCATGATCCGCCATGTCAGCTCCAAATACCACCAAGGGCTTTGCCACGTCAGTCCTATACCACTCTTGGTACTGCCACATCAGCCCTAAACCCCCTGGGCCTTCTGCCACGTCAGGCCCATGGGCTTTCGGGTTCAGACCCGGCCCCCAAGCGGATCCAAACCCGGTTGGAATTCCCTATAAATACTAGACCCTCACCCACCTTTTCAGGTAATCAATCTTTTGCCACCAAATTTCCCTAGTTATTGCTACTCTCTCACAGAGACTGACTAGATCGTCGGAGGGTCCGCCGCCGAGATAAACCCCGGTGTTCCAGGACCGTCTGCAGGTACTCGAGGCGAGGCGATCCGAGCCGATCCTCAAGCGCCGAAGCGAGCCTCCCGCTTGTCGTCCCGTGCCGCACTCTTCCCTCATTACAAATTGAGTCCGAACTCACACCTGGTGCATCCACACTGCGACCAAAAACAAACCGCATCAGGTTGGCGCCGTCTGTGGAAACTTTTATCCGGTACGGACGTGAGTCCGAGCCTCGCCACCGACGCTCTCCCTCGACCCAATCTCCCATGGCTCCCCGAGCCCGAAGATCAGCCCGTTCTGCCCAACCAGACGGGCCTCCTCCCGAGGGGGCCCTCGACGGAGGGCAAGCATCCAATAATCCGGGTGGAAACCCCGGACCCCAGCGAAGCGCTTCACACGTCGCTGAACCCGACCTTCGTCGGGTCATTGTGAACCGAAGGGCTAGCCAGGCTAGGGGAGGGACCGCTTCCAACTCAGTCTCGAACCACTTCAGGCCCGCACAAAGGGAAAGGCCGTCGGCACACAGCCGCATCGGCCGAATTCCTATGCCCCGACCCGACCCTTCCGACCACGGAGGGGTCACCAGGGGCGAGTTCAGAAGCTTCAGAGAGGAAATCTTGGAGGCCCTCCATGGAGCACCGAGGTCCGTGACCTACGGCCGAACCACTCAAATGAGCGAAGGGAGAAGCCACACTCGTGCGCCGACTCCCCCGCCGGAGCGCACAGACGAGGTGCTCCGATGCCTCCTGGAGATGGAGAATCGAATCGAGCGCATCGGCGACAGGAATCCCAACCTAGTCCAAGGACGGAGGCCTTCTCGACCTCCATTTTCCGTCAACATCATAGAAGCGGAGATCCCCCGGAACTTCCGGCCTCCACAGTTCGAGACTTACAACGGCGAGGGTGATCCAGCTGATCACATGGAGGGCTTCAAAACCCTCATGATGATTCACAGCGCTTCGGATCCCCTGCTGTGCCGAGCCTTCCCGGCCACCCTCCGGGGTCCGGCCAGGGATTGGTTCTCCAAGATCACCCCTGGCTCGATCTTCTCGTTCGACCAGCTGGAAGCCAACTTCCTGGCCCACTTCATCACAAGCCGGAAGAGCGAAAGGACGAGCGCTTCCCTGCTCGACCTCAGTCAGAGTGAGGGGGAGTCACTCCGTAACTTCGTCAAGAGGTTCACAACCGAGGCCAAATCCGTCTCTGCCCTCGACGCAGGGGTCGCCTCGGCAGCTTTCCAGCACAACGTCCGCCACAACCAGCTAAAGGTCTCCTTGGCGAAGAGGCCACCTCTGGACTTCCCTGACCTTCTCAACCGGGTCGAGAAGTACATACAAGCTGAGGAAGCTCTGAACCCAGAGGGCAGCAAAGAAGTCGTGGGGAAGGGCAAGCGCAGGGTCGATGAGGCCGAACCTGCCAAGAAGTCAGCAAAGGAAGGGGTCGGCGCGAAGAGGGCACCTCCGGTCCCTCGCTTCGAAAGGTACACTCCCTTGACACACAACGTGTGCGCCATCCTCTTAGAAATCGAAGACAAAGGCATTGTCCGACTACCTCTCCGATCAAACAACAATAAGAAGCGAGACCAGCGCTTCTACTGCCGTTTCCACAGAGATCATGGGCACAAAACCGACCAATGTCGGGCCCTGAAAGACGAAATTGAGGACCTCATCTCACAGGGTACCTCCGAGAATTCACCAGAGAAGGCCCACGGGATCGGCGAGATGCTAGGAACCGGAGGCCTTCGCCTCCGAACCCTACTCCAAACCGCATCCAGGGTCGGGATCTCGAACCTGAGGGAGCCGCAGATACACCATTCATCTTGCACTGTGTCCACGGGGGGCCAATGGGGGGAGAGTCAAATACTTCCCAAAAAGCCTTCATCCGAGAGGTGAATGCTGTCCAAGACAACCCCTCGCCCAAGTTGCAACCGGTGCCTGTCTCCTTCTCCGGAGAGGACCTCGAAGGCGTTCGCCTCCCTCATTGCGACGCCCTCGTCATTAGCCTCCACATGGCTAACTGTGAAGTTCGACGAATTCTCGTCGACAACGGCAGCTCGGTAAATATTCTCTTCCTTGAGGCCTTCGAGAATCTCAAACTACCCAGAGGCAAACTCAAGCCAGCCGGGTACACCTTGCATGGATTTTCTGGCGTCCCTGTCGTGATAGAAGGGATTGTTACTCTCGACGTCACCGCAGGATCGAATCTATGGACTTCATGGTGGTAAACGTCAAAGCAGCCTACAACGCCATACTCGGCCGACCCGGACTATGCTCCCTTCAAGCGGTACCTTCGGCATACCATCTGAAGCTTAAATTTCCCACCCCGCAAGGGGTCGGCATAGTCCGAGGTAGCCAAGAAGCAGCACGGTCATGCTACATGACCGCCGTCGGAGAAGGTGTGTTCCCCCTCGACGCCGTTGAGCTCGAACCCGAGAGGGACGGTCCCGCCCCAGAGCCTGTCGACGAGCTGGAAGAGGTCCCGTTCGGTGCCGAGGATGAATCAAAGTGGTTCCGAGTGAGCCGCTCGCTCCCCGAGGACTTGAAGCCAGGCATAATCGCCTGCATCCGCCGCAACGTTGATCTCTTCGCCTGGAAGCCCTCCGACATGCCCGGGATCTCCGAAGACTTGATTATGCATCGGCTGAGCGTCATCCCAGACTCTAAGCCGGTCGTCCAAAAGAGGCGCAAAGTCGCACCGGAGAGGCAGCAAATTGTGAAGGCAGAGGTCGACAAGCTCTTGTCGGCTCGATTTATTCAGGAAGTCAGCTACCCCGAGTGGTTGGCTAATGTCGTCATGATGAAGAAGGCAACCGGGGGCTGGCGGATCTGTATCGACTTTACGGACTTAAACAAAGCATGTCCAAAAGATCCTTTCCCCCTCCCCCGCATCGACGCCTTGATCGACGCAACCTCGGGGCATGAGCTACTGTCCTTCATGGACGCATTCTCAGGGTACAATCAGATGTGGATGTTTCCACCGGACATCTCCAAGACCTCGTTCGTCACCGACCAGGGTCTCTTCTGCTACCGCGTTATGCCCTTCGGGCTAAAAACGCCAGAGCCACATACCAACGGCTCGTCAACAGAATCTTCAAAGACCTGATCGGCCGCAACGTGGAAGTCTATGTAGACGACATGCTCGTCAAGAGCCGGGCCGAGCCGGACCACATCGCCGACCTCGAGGAAGCCTTCGGAGTCCTCCGACATCACAATATGAGGCTCAACCCGGCTAAATGCGCCTTCGGCGTATCCACTGGGAAGTTCCTGGGGTTCATCGTCAGCCAGCGCGGCATCGAGCCGAACCCTAAGAAAATCCAAGCCATTATTGACATGGCCCCACCCTGGAATGTCAAAGAGGTTCAGAGGCTCACGGGCCGGTTGGCTGCAATCGGCCGTTTCCTCTCCAAGTCAGGGGAGAAGTCTCTCCCCTTCTTCAAGGCTCTACGCGGAAAGGGGGGCTTCGAGTGGGGTACCCATCAACAAGAAACCTTCGAACAGCTGAAGCAGTACCTGGCCAACTCCCCTCTCCTCAGCAAGCCCGAGCCAGGCGAACCACTATGGCTCTACCTGTCCACCTCGGATAGCGCCCTCAGCGCCGTCCTTGTCCGAGAGGAAGATGGGGTCCAGAGGCCATTGTACTATGTGAGCAAAGTTCAGCTCCCCGCCGAGACGAGGTACGCAAAGATAGAGAAGGTGGCCTATGCCTTGGTCATGGCAGCCCGGAAGCTTCGTCCTTACTTCCAGGCCCACTCCGTCCAAGTATTGACCGACCAGCCACTGAAGATTGTCCTTCACAAGCCCAAAAAGTCCGGCCGCTTAGTCAAGTGGTCAATTGAGCTGAGTCAGTTCGACATCAGCTACCAGCCGAGGACGGCCATCAAAGGGCAGGCCCTCGCCGAGTTCATCACTGAGTGCACCGTCTCCGAGCAGCCCTGCACCGAGGCCTCGGATCCGACCTGGGAGGTCTTTGTCGATGGATCATCATGCGAAACAGGGAGTGGGGCTGGCATCATCCTTCGTGGTCCCGACCAATTCTTACTTCAATACTCCCTCCGCCTCAACTTCCGGCCTCTAACAACGAGGCAGAATACGAGGCCATGATCGCCGGATTGACCCTAGCACATCGAGCCGGAGCCAAGCAAATCCGGGCCTTCAGCGATTCTCAGCTCGTGGTCAATCAGATCACCGGAGAATACGAAGCCCGCGATGAACGCATAGTGAGGTATTTGGCAGTAGTCCGACGTCTCCTAGCGTCCTTCTGCCACTCCGCAGTCATTCGAGTCCCTAGGGAGCAGAACGCTCAAGCAGACGCGTTGTCAAAACTCGCCTCTTCCTCCTTCGAGGGTCTCGACCAAACGGTACTCATAGAAATCCTCCTAAAGCCAAGTATCAACGATCAAGACCAGGAGGCAATGTGTGTTCAAGACGGAGCCAGTCTAGACGACTGGACCACTCCCATCCGGAAATTCTTAATCAATGCCGAGCTTCCTGAAGACCGAGCCGAAGCCAAACGAGTCAGGGTCCGAGCTGAAAGGTTCGTCATGATTGATGACATCCTCTTCAAACGCTCATACACCTTGACCGACGGCAAGCCGTACCTCCGCTGTCTCACCAGCGACGAGGCCAGCTACGTGCTCAAAGATCTTCATGAGGGAATCGGCGGATGCCAAATGGGGAGCAGGACGCTCGCTCGGAAGGCCTTGAATCAGGGGTACTATTGGCCGACCATGCTCCAAGACTCGCATGACCTAGTCAAGAGATGCGGCCCGTGCCAAAGGTTCTCCCCTATCAAGAGGCTTCCTCAAGCCAATCTCCGATCCCTAGCTAGTCCTACCCCATTCGCCATGTGGGGCATGGACCTTGTGGGCCCCTTCCCCGTAGCGGTAGGGCAGAAGAAATTCTTAATAGTCGCCATCGACTACTTCACCAAGTGGCTCGAAGCTGAGCCTCTGTCCAGCATCACCGAGCGCCAAGTACAACAGTTCTTTTGGAAGAACATCATTTGCCGGTTTGGAATCCCTCGGGTCCTCGTCACAGACAACGGAACCCAATTCCAAGGTCAGAACTTCCAAACCTTCTGCGCGGACATCGGCATCCAGCAGCGTTTCTCCGCTATTTGCCACCCTCAGTCCAACAGCCAAGCGGAGAACGCGAACAGGAAAATCCTCGACGGCCTCAAAAAATGCCTCGACAGTTCCCCCAAAGGGCTGTGGGTCGAAGAACTGCCTAGCGTGCTATGGGCACACCGAACCACCAAGAGGATCCCCACGGGAGAGACACTGTTCACCTTGACCTACGGGACGGAGGCTGTCATCCCTATCGAGGTCGGCCTGCCTTCTCCCCGTATCATGGCCTTCGACGAAGCTGACAATTCATCCGGCTTGAGGGCCAACCTGGACCTTGTCGCCGAAGTCAGAGAGAAATCCTCAATTCGAAGAAGCATCTACCAACAACGGATCGAGAAGTTTTACAACAAGAAGGTCCACCCCACAAGCATCAAGGCGGGGGACCTCGTGTTACGAAAACTGTCCGTCTCTGATCCAACCAAGAAGAGGAAATTGGCTCCCAACTGGGAAGGCCCATACCGTGTAGTCGAGGCTGTACGCCCTGGTACATACCGACTGGCAGATATGGACGGCCGGCCCATCAGCCGACCCTGGAACGCCGAGCACCTAATGAAGTTTCTGGAAGAGCAAACATAGGTTCTAGCTTGGCTAATGTAAATAACGTCTTTTGTAAGCTTTCATGTGTAAAGGGCCGCTTCAGCGACCCTCCCTATCTTGTATGAAAGAAATCTCTTTTTGTCAAACTCCAAATGCCTCGGTAGCCCCGACCTAACACCGGACAATGGGATTGGCACCCGATTCCTCACTCCGGTATCGTCCCCAACGTCTCGGTAGGTCCGACCCGGCTCCAGACCAGGGACTCTTCCTAAGGCCCCACGTCGATCCCTCACGGATCGACGGAGCCGAACCTCGCCTCCGCCATCATTCACTACACTACTAACCAGAGCAAAGAAGGAAAAGAATTCTTTATTCATACTCTTTTATTTGGCTCTGAGAAAACAAACAAAGACCGTTACAGGACCACTCCACTCATCTCAAACTGGGGGAAGCCGCCATCTTAGGGCCCCTCGGGTCCGACGAAGGGCGGGACCACTCCGACCGAGCGACTAGGAGCCCTCTCCTCGTCATGATGGTCCTTAGGCTCAGCCACGGTCGACACACCAGCCACGGAGCTCTGGGCATCAACTAGTCGCATACGCTCCAACAGCAGCAGCGCAGAGGGAACCCCCTCCGCTCGCCGACCCACTGAGGAAGATGTCGAGACACCCAGCATCGTCTTGTAACGGTGTATCTCCATCTCCTTCTCCACAATGACATCGCGAAGTAACCTCTCAGAGGAGGGCCTCTGCACCGAGGCACTCGACATGGCATGTCCAAGACCGACACCGCCGAGGTCCCGATCCACCATCGCCCTCCTCAGCCGGCTCGCCTCCTCACTTAAGGCTTCAGACTTATTCCGATAATAGTTGAAGGCCTCATCAGTGTCACGAGCCCCCTTTCGGTAGCGAACCAACATGACCTCCAGGGCCTCAACTTTGCTCTGGAGCCACGCCACGTCGGAACGATGGGGGTCCACCTTGGAAAGGGGAGCCGCAACCTACAAGAGAACCAGCCAACTCAAAACACATAAGCAAGGAGGTTCAGAAATATCCGAGGTCAAAACACTTGGCCAGTCAAAAATCTTCTTTTATAAATGAAAGTACTTCGTACAAAAAATGCAGTGGCCAGTCCGCGGAAGGCAAATACAATCGAGAGAAGGAAAAAGAAAGATAAAACTACACAACTTGTTTTCCCACCTCAGCATCGGCCGGGTTCACAGGGGGGTCGGCAACCGGGTTATCAACGGGCCCCTCTTCACTGGGGGTCTTCAGTGTCCCTTCGATCTCCATGTCATAATCAAAGTTGGACAGGTCGAGGGTCGGGTAGAAGTGCCTCACGTGACTGAGGGCCTTCGCATAACACTCGTCCTGGGCCTTGATCACCATCATCTGACCAGCATTCGTCAGCTCCTCCTTCTCCTTGGCGAACTTCTCCTTCAAGGAGACCACCCTCTTCCCCCACTCCGCATCCTTGGCTTCGAGCTCGAGCTTCATCTTCTGCTCCCTCTTGTGCGAACCCTCGAGCTCGATCCGCATCTCCTTCATCTCCCACTCGCTCTTATCTGCTCGAGCTCGCTCTTGTGCCAGGGCACTTCGTAGAGGTTCTTTACATTAGCTCCCTGCACGCAAGCCTGCGACCGACAAACGAAGATAAGAAAAAGACTTCCGCAGCAAAATTAACAAGGGGGATAGGGTCGACGAGCTTACCAGCACGGTGGCCTGCGCCAGGCGCGTGAACGCCACCTCCACGGGCTCGCTCTCCATCTCCTTGCGGTCGCGAGGGGTCGCCAACTTTTCCACTACCTCAACGGCCTGGGCCTGCCTCCTCGGTCAGACAGTCCCCCATCCGAACCGACCAATTCGGTGCCCACCGTTGCCGCAACATCTCCACCACCGGGTCCTCTTCCTCGACTTCGACCAAGGGACCTTTCCCCTTGTCAAGAACGGATGCCTTCGCTTGGCCCTGGCTCTTCGAAGTAGCCACCCCCTTGCTCGTCTCCGAGCGAGTCCTCTTGGTCCTCGGCTCGAGCTGGGCCTCCGAGATGGCTAGGGACGACTCCCTCGGCCTCTTCATCGCCTCCCCCTTCTTCTCAGCCTTCTCCTTCTTCATGGCGAGCCACTTCGCCTAGATCGATTCAGGATCCATAGCTGCAAGAAGATCCAGTAAGGACAATGAGCACAGAGGAACAACAAAGTCAAAAGAAAGAAACAACTACATACAAATAACGGCTGGGCTCAGTCCGACGCTCGCCAGGTGACCCTCGGTCACCTTCGTCCAGCTGATACTGTGTGACAGACGGAGGCATTCGACAAACCTCCACTCCTCGGCCGTCAGGTCCCTCGGCCTCGGCGGTTGATGGCTCGGCTTAGAGTGGTTCCATCGAGTAGGAATGTTCCAAGGTTCCTCACTCCGGATCACCAGATATTTCTTCTTCCAATCCTTGATGGAGTCCGGGTGACCATGGACGACCTTCCCCTTACTCCAGGGCGAAATGTAGTAAACACCCTCAGCCGCCGAGCTGATCATCAACATCGCTCGGAACACATTCAGCCGCAGGGGTACCTTCTGCTCCTCGCACATCAGCACGAAGCAGATGATCTGCTTCCAGGAGTTTGGCCCGTACTGCATCGGCGCCAAGGACGCCCAGTTCAACACCTCGCAAACAAACGGGTGGACTGGCAGCCTCAGTCTGGAGATGAAGGCGTCCACGGGGAAGATGCAATACCAATCAGGCAGGGGGTCGGTTGGCCGAAGGGTAGAGCTCGGCAACATGAGCTCGTAGCTGGACCCTATGTGGTACGCCAGCTGCAAAGCCTCCAAGTCACCTGCCTCCAGAACGGTCGGAAGTGTGTCCATATTCACCCTCTTCCGGCTCGGCGACGACGGCTGGACCCCAAACATCTCCTTATCGGAAAGATCGTCGGGGTACCGACGGAACGGCTTAGGTTGTACGGGCGACCCTGTCATCAAGTTACGATAAACAGGCGCCTGGCTCGAGCCACCGGCCCTCGACCCCTTCTTCTTCGGAGCCCTCTTCTTCTTGGCTCGTTCCGGCGAGGGGGTAGATAATCGCCCCAGACCGGTCGGCATGGAACTCGAGCCCACACCCTGACCTCTTATCTGAGCCCCTTCGGCTTCACCCCCTTCGGGGCCACCCTCCTCTTCGGAAGCCAACCCTAGAATCTGGACTTCGTCTGAACTACCGCCCCCCTCCTCAGATTCGCTACTCTCCACCACAAAAGGCCTCCGAGATTGCAACGGCTTCACATTATACACTGGCTCCTCCTCGCCTGCCGGCTCCTCCCACGAAATCGAATCGGAAGGCTCCACATGATGTACAGATTCCCCCTCAAGCACGGGCTCCTCCCATGAAGTCGATTTGGAGGTGGGTTTCACTCCCCCCCTAGACATCGACGCTGACGAGCCAGACTGAGCCCTGTCCATCTGTGCCTAAACTAAATAGACTTACCAACTAACCTGGGGTCGCTTCGGAAGAACGAGCCTGGTGCAGCAAACGGTAGGGACGAGCGCTGAAGTGTTGGAATTTTTTTTGAAAAAGTAAGAAGCGAGAAAGAAGTGGGCGATAGGGGGAGGGGGGGGGACATTTATAGAGGATGAAAACGACTCCTCGATTTCCGCAATTACTGTTCACCGATTGACGTGCAACTGCCGCCGGGAAAATCGCGCCACGTCCTCGAAACGTGCGCTGCTGACGTCATCCAGTGCCAGGCTGGCAGCCAGACACAGGGGTCGGTTCGGATGGAGTGTTCGGCGGAGAAAACATTTTACTTAAGATTTAAGGCGCCGTCCTTCGACAGACGCCCCGGGCTCCAGGGCTCGGTCGGCTCCCCTCTCACCCACGAGCAGCCCGGGGCTTACGGCCTCGGCAGCCAAAACCCCGAACTGTTCGAGGGTGGGACAGAAGCCACCATCGCCTGGAGCCCTATCGGAAAACAGATCGGCCCACCTCCAATCGGAGACGACCCATCTATCCGAGGCTCTTCAGCCCCAAGGCTGGAATACGGTTGATGCCCCTCCCGTCTGGATCTCTCTCGGGCCAAACAACCATGTCAGGGTCGTCTGACCCGAAAAAGGATCCAGACGGCAAAGCCACCACCAATCCGAGGCTCCTTATCTATCGGTCTGGATTTCGGTCGTTACCCCTCTTGCCCTGATCTCCCCTGGATCTGGCTACCGTATCAGAGCCATCAGATCCAAGAGAAGATCCGGGCGGCAGAGTAACCACCTCTCTGACACTACCAGGGTTAAAATTTTGCAAGAGACAGACGTCCGCCGAAGCAGACACCTCTGATGGCCAATGGACCACCCTTGCTGTGATCAAACCCGCTGTGGGGGGAGGGGTACTTATAGCCTCCCCCATAGACCGGCCATTATGACATTGGAAAAGCCAATCGACGGAAGCCCATGCGCCACATGCATTTATTAGGCGGCGCCATTAATGCCCCTAGGAAATTGGAACATCGCACAGATCCCGGAGCGCCTTCAATGCTCCGCAAAGACGGTGGGCCACCCCGCTCAAACCTTCTAAGGCACCACGGCTCGCCATCACCCTTGCCGACCCATAATCCCTCGAAAGCTCGAGGTTCGGTCTAGCACCAGGGTAGTCTTCTCAGGAAGGCTCAACGGCTCGCCATCACCCTTGCCGACCCGTAATCCCTCAAAAACTCGAGGTTCGGTCTAGCACCAGGGCAGTCTTCTCAGGAAGACTCAACGGCTCGCCATCACCCTGCCGATCCATAATCCCTCGAAAGCTCGAGGTTTGGTCTAGCACCAGGGTTGTCTTCTCAGGAAGGCTCAACGGCTCGCCATCACCCTTGCCGACCCGTAATCCCTCGAAAGCTCGAGGTTCGGTCTGGCACCAGGGTAATCTTCTCCGAAAGACTCAACGGCTCGCCATCACCCTTGCCGAACCATAATCCCTCGCCAGCTCGAGGTCCGGTCTAGCACCAGGGTAGTCTTCTCAGGAAGGCTCAACGGCTCGCCATCACCCTCGCCAGCTCTAGGACCGGTCTAGCACCAGGGTAGTCTTCACCGGAAGACTCAACGGCTCGCCATCACCCTTGCCGACCCATAATCCCTCGAAAGCTCGAGGTCCGGTCTAGCACCAGGGTAATTTTCTCAGGAAGTTTCAACGGCTCGCCATCACCCTTGCAGGCCCATAAACCCTCGCCAGCTCGAGGTTCGCTCTAACATCAGGGCAACCCCCTCATGAAGGCCCAACGATTCGCCATCCCATTTCTACAACCATAAACACTCCTCCACGGCTAGCTCCCGCACCCCCGCGGGAGTAGGGGGCTTGTGTGGTAGGGTAAAAATGGCTTGGGGCCCAACCAGGGCCCAGTACAGCTCTCACTCAAAAATGGGAAAAACAACAATCTGGTTCGGCTTCAAGCCACTATAGGGTCGGCACCGAACCTCAAGTTCACCCCCACAAACCTGGCCTCCTCGTATCCGACGAGTCTCGATGGTCCTCGGCCTCCGATCCACGACAGCCCCACGGGCCGTCCGCCCAGCCTGGTAAAGAATGAAGATGACCTGGCACAACCTAGGCCACCAGATTCTCCCAGGAGCACAGGAGCCCCATGATCTGCCATGTCAGCTCCAAATACCACCAAGGGCTTTGCCACGTCAGCCCTATACCACTCTTGGTACTGCCACGTCAGCCCTAAACCCCCTGGGCCTTCTGCCACGTCAGGCCCATGGGCTTTCGGGTTCAGACCCGGCCCCCAAGCGGATCCAAATCCGGTTGGAATTCCCTATAAATACTAGACCCTCACCCACCTTTTCAGGTAATCAATCTTTTGCCACCAAATTTCCCTAGTTATTGCTACTCTCTCACAGAGACTGACTAGATCGTCGGAGGGTCCGCCGCCGGGATAAACTCCGGTGTTCCAGGACCGTCTGCAGGTACTCGAGGCGAGGCGATCCGAGACGATCCTCAAGCGCCGAAGCGAGCCTCCCGCTCGTCGTCCCGTGCAGCACTCTTCCCTCATTACAAATTGAGTCCGAACTCACACCTGGTGCATCCACACTGCGACCAAAAACAAACCGCATCAATCACCAATGTTTACCTTTACGTCAAACGGCAACTTGAAATATGATTATGCAAAGCACTTAAAGTTTGTGACTTGTTAAGTAACCGGGTAGATTCATCACAAATGTTTTGCACTCGCGTCAAAAGGCAAGTGACGACTTAAAGAAGAGACTAAAAATAAAAAATAAAAAAAAACTCTAGTTTGCTACTTGGTTTGTAGTAGAAAAAAGGGATAATCACAGAATGGGTAGTTACATACTATAACTATAAGAAATTGCATGACAAATATGATTGGGTTTGGAGCTATGAATAGACAATTGCACTGGAGAAAGTGAGTATGCTTGTTTTTATTTTCTTTGCAATTGTTTATATTTTTAATTTTGATGTTTGCATCATGAGAATTTTTGGTGTAATGGGTTGAGTCTACTATTATTTTCCCCTTGTTCGTAATTTTACTTTTTGCTTGAGGACAAGCAAAAGCTAAGTTTGGGGGTATTTGATGAACCCAATAATATTCACATTTAGAAGCAATAATCTTAGTGCAATTAGACATTTAAATGCTATATGTGGTATTTTACTCTTATTTTCTCTTTTCCACAGGAAACAGCCTAAAATAGCAAAACGAAGCAGATTCAAGGCAAATACAGACTGAGAGGATGATACACAGAAACTGCAGGGCATAAGTCGACTGGTGCTTCAAACAGTCGACTGGACAAAGAGGAAGCAGCTGCTCGGTACAGTCGACTTACTCCGAGACAGTCGACTTGACTGATGAAAAACGAAGCTCCAGATGTCACGACACAGTCGACTGATTCCAAACCAGTCGACTGGTATTCGGCGGAGTCAAAAGATAAGAACAACGAAGATTTATCCTCATCCAAATACGAAGCAAGATTTAGTTATCCAAACCTAGGTTATATGCGAATAACAACTTCTCCAACAAATCAAAGCTAGAGACCGGGGATTGGCAAGAGCACGTGGTTAGCAGAAAAGGAAGAAAAGAAGAAAAGAGAAAGAAATAAAAATGCAGATCAAATAAGGAAGGAAATAAATGAAAGAAGAGGACTTTTCTGCAAAAAGTGCAAACCCTAACTCTCTTCCTGTGTTCTATAAATATCAACTAAGAGGAAGAGGGGAAAGGATCCATCGACCGATCAACCAGCAAGCATCAAGATACCAGCATCAAAGAAGGAGAACAAGTCGACTGCTGATTGGGCTCAATTTCAACATCATACAAATCAGTGTTCTTCTGTTCTTCCTTTTACTTTTATTGTAGAGTCATGAATTCTATTTTATTAATCAATAAAGGTTGTGTTATGTGCAACTAATTTCATAGTTGGGTAGATTGAAGCCGTAGTCATGTAATGCTTATATTCTTCTGAATGCTACTCTATTACTTATTGATTAAACCAAGGAGTATTGGTATAGATTTATAATATACAAACTTGTTCAGAAGTTCTAAGAGCAGTCGATTGAGAGTGACAGCAAGTCGACTGCCATACAGAACCTGAGATTATCAAGTTTGCATGTTATAAATCTGAATCTATTATATGAGTATAGAGACGACCCGTATCTCGTGCTCATAACTTGTAACACAGGAATCTTTAGGGATTCTTGGTTTAATCAACTTGAAGGATCTAGATCTGATACCAATTTCTAGAACTTTGAGTGTTTGTTCGTTTCCATTGTTCATATGCTTTCTTCAAGTGCAACTTAGTAGATACCATGCTAAATACTTAAGGAAAGAAACGAATTAGAGTAGATACCATGCCTAATTCTTGGCTTAGGGAAACATTAACTTTAAGGAGTAGATACCATGCCCTTAAAGGAACAAACATGAGTAATTGAAGTAGTATACGACTTAGCATTATTGACTATAGGTGGAAATCAATGCCCAATTACTTTAATAGATATTTGTGACTCAATTTGTGGTGCTACTTAACTTAGATTTTTATCTTTTTATCTCCTTCAATAAGACTTAGAACAACCTTCATGATTTGTATTTTTTCTTTGATTTATTGATTAGTAAGTTAAGTACTACAATCTCTGTGGGATCGACCCTTGCTCTTCACTACGCTTCCACAAACGATTCGTACACTTGCGAGGTTTTTAATTTGTGTCTAGTTTATCTATTTATTTAGATCATCTAGATTGCACCCCCCCCCCCCCCCCCCCCCCAAAAAAAAAAAAAAAATCAAAGGCCCATAATCAAACCTCACAAAACACATTTTTCCTCCAAAATTTCAAACCCCAAAATCAAAATTTTCCCCATAAAAAACTCATTACTGTATTACTATCTCTCTCTTCTCTCTTTACTTTTTCATATTTCTCTCTTTCCCTCTCTCTATCTCTCTCTCCCATTCTTTATTTATTTACTTAGAAATTTAGATTTTAAGATTTCGATTTTGTAAATTTTCAGAATTTTTATATTTTTTTATTGCACATGTTATATTGAAAATAGCAAATATCTCTTCAATAATTAAATTTCATTATTTTCCACACTTAATGTTTTAAGAAGTTAGATTTTATGTCCCAATTTATAAATATTTTTCAACATATACTAATGAAAACATAGACTTTTATTTATAACTAATATGGTAGGGTAAAAATGGCTTGGGGCCCAACCAGGGCCCAGTACAGCTCTCACTCAAAAATGAAAAACAACCAACTGGCTCGGCTTCGAGCCACTACATGGTCGGCGCCGAACCTCAAGTTCACCCCCACAGAACTAGTCTCCTCGTATCCGAAGAGCATCGATGGCCCTCGGCCTCCGATCCAGGACAGCCCCCCGGGCCGTCCGCCCAGCCTGGTAAAGAATGAAGATGACCTGGCATAACCTAGGCCACCAGATTCTCCCAGGAGCACAGGAGCCCCATGATCTGCCATGTCAGCTCCAAATACCACCAAGGGCTTTGCCACGTCAGCCCTATACCACTCTGGGTACTGCCACGTCAGCCCTAAACCCCCTGGGCCTTCTGCCACGTCAGGCCCATGGGCTTTCGGGTTCAGACCCGGCCCCCAAGCGGATCCAAACCCGGTTGGAATTCTCTATAAATACTAGACCCTCACCCACCTTTTCAGGTAATCAGTCTTTTGCCACCCAAATTTTCCTAGTTATTGCTACTCTCTCACAGAGACTGACTAGATCGTCGGAGGGTCCGCCGCCGGGATAAACCCTGGTGTCTCAGGGCCGTCTGCAGGTACTCGAGGCGAGGCAATCCGAGCCGATCCTCAAGCCCCAAAGCGAGCCTCTCGCTCGTCGTCTCGTGCCGCACTCTTCCCTCATTACAAATTGAGTCCGAACTCTCACCTGGTGCATCCACACTGCGATAAAAAACAAACCGCATCAGGTTGGCACCGTCTGTGGGAAACTTTATCCGGTACGGACGTGAGTCCGAGCCTCGCCACCGACGCTCTCCCTCGACCCAATCTCCCATGGCTTCCCGAGCCCGAAGATCAGCCCGTTCCACCCAACCAGATGGGCCTGCTCCCGAGGGGGCTCTCGACGGAGGGCAAGCATCCAATAATCCGGGTGGAAACCTCGGACCCCAGCGAAGCGTTTCACACGTCGCCGAACCCGACCTTCGTCGGGTCATTGTGAACCGAAGGGATAGCCAGGCTAGGGGAGGGACCGCTTCCAACTCGGTCTCGAACCACTTCAGGCCAGCACAAAGGGAAAGGCCGTCGGCACTCAGCCGCATCGGCTGAGTTCCTACGCCCCGACCCGACCCTTCCGACCACGGCGGGGTCACCAGGGGCGAGTTCAGAAGCTTCAGAGAAGAAATCCTGGAGGCCCTCCATGGAGCACCGAGGTCCGCGACCTACGGCCGAACCCCTCAAACGAGCGAATGGAGAAGCCACACTCGTGCGTCGACTCCCCCGCCGGAGCGCACAGACGAGGTGCTCCGACGCCTCCTGGAAATGGAGAATCGAATCGAGCGCATCGGCGACAGGAATCCCAACCTAGTCCAAGGGCGGAGGCCTTCTCGACCTCCATTTTCCGTCAACATCATAGAAGCGGAGATCCCCCGGAACTTCCGGCCTCCATAGTTCGAGACTTACAACAGTGAGGGTGATCCAGCTGATCACATGGAGGGCTTCAAAACCCTCATGATGATTCACAGCGCTTCGGATCCCCTGCTGTGCCGAGCCTTCCCGGCCACCCTCCGGGATCCGGCCAGGGATTGGTTCTCCAAACTCACCCCTGGCTCGATCTTCTCGTTCGATCAGCTGGAAGCCAGCTTCCTGGCCCACTTCATCACAAGCCGGAAGAGCGAAAGGACGAGCGCTTCCCTGCTCGACCTCAGTCAGAGGGAGGGGGAGTCGCTCCGCAACTTCGTCAAGAGGTTCACAACCAAGACTAGATCCGTCTCTGCCCTCGATGCAGGGGTCGCCTCGGCAGCTTTTCGGCACAATGTCCGCCACAACCAGCTAAAGGTCTTGTGGTAGGGTAAAAATGGCCTGCGGGCCCAACCAGGGCCCAATACAACTCTCACTCAAGAAAGGTAAAAATAGCAATCTAGCTCGGCTTCGAACCATTACAGGGTCGGCGCCGAACCTCAAGTGCACCCCCACAGAACCGGCCTCCTCGTATCCGACGAGCCTCAGTGGTCCTCGGTCTCCGATCCGTGACAGCCCCACGGGCCGTCCCCCCTCTCTGGCGAAGCAGGGGGATGACCTGGCACAGCCTAGGCCCTCCGATTCTCCCAGAAGCACAGAAGACCCACGATCAGCCATGTCAGCTCTATACCATTCAGGGTTTTGCCACGTCAGCCCTATACCACTCCTGGTATTGCCACGTCAGCCCTAAACCCCCTGGGCCTTCTGCCACGACAGGCCCATGGGCTTTCGGGTTCAGACCCGGCCCCCAAGCGGATCCAAACCCGGTTGGGATTTTCTATAAATACTAGACCCTCACCCACCTTTTCAGGTAATCAATCTTTTGCCACTTAAATTCACCTAGTTATTGCTACTCTCTCACAGAGACTGACTAGATCGTCGGAGGGTCCGCCACCGGGACAAACCCCGGTGTTTCAGGACCGTCTGCAGGTACACAAGACCTCGGATCCGAATCCTCTGATCCGAGCCCAGATCTCCGAACCACCCCGAGGTCGCCACAGGGTCCGCCCGGTCAGCCTAGGGACGTCAGACGAGCAGCTTTCTCCTTCAACTACAAATTGAGTCCGAACTCACACCTGGTGCATCCACACGTCTCCCAGAAATAAACCGCATCAGGTTGGCGCCGTCTGTGGGAACACTGCTTCAGAAGCCGACCCGAGCCCGACTATCGAGCGACCTCGACAGCCGAACCCTCATGGCCTCAAAGGGCAAAGGGGCTGCTTCCTCCGTCAACCGACGGGACTCGCCCCCACCAATCGCTAACGCCGGTCCACATACTTCAAAACACAGGGCTCCCCATCAGGGATCCCAAAGGAGCGTCGCCCGCCAAGTCCAGCCCGACCTCCGAGGAGTCATCATCAACCGACAGGTTAACCGCAACAGGGGAAGGGCCGCTTCCAACCCGGCCCCGAACCATCCAAGACTGCCGCCCGAGGGACGGAGGTCAGCACTCAGCCGCATCGGAAGGCAGCCCTCGGACCGACCGAATAGGGTCGAGGGAGCCCCCGTCACTCACAAGGAGTTCCGAGACTTCCGGAGAGAAATTCTAGGGGCCCTCCGACGGGCCCCAAGGGAGGAAACCTCCCACTCCCAAACTAGGTCGGATGCCGAGGCCAGCATGTCGCACACGTCAACTATCCAGCCAGAAGACGGCGGCGTACTCCTGAGGCGCCTCCAAGAAATGGAGGACCGCCTCGATCACATAGGGGACGGCGACCGACGAGTGGCTCAGGGGTACAGACCCATCCGTCCTCCCTTCTCCGCCCCCATCCTTCAAGCAGAAATACCCAGGAATTTCCGACCACCTCAATTCGAGACTTACGACGGCGAGGGAGATCCCACTGATCACATGGAGGGCTTCAAAACCCTCATGATGATTCACAGCGCCTCGGATCCCCTGCTATGCCGAGCCTTCCCGGCCACACTCCGAGGTCCGGCTCGTGAATGGTACTCGAAGCTACCCCCGGCTCCATTTACTCCTTCGACCAACTAGAAGGCAATTTTCTGGCCCACTTCGTCACCAGCCGGAAGGCGGAAAGGACCAGCGCCTCTTTACTCGGGCTCAGACAGATAGACGGAGAGTCCCTCAGAGTATTCGTCCGGAGGTTTACCACGGAAGCAAGGGCGGTCTCCTCCCTTGATCCAGGCGTCGCCTCTGCAGCTTTTCGGCACAACGTCCGTCATGGACAGCTGAAAGCTTCTCTGGCGAAGAGACCCCCCATCGACTTTCCTGACCTCCTCAACAGGGTCGAGAAATACATTAGAGCAGAAGAGGCCCTTAGCCCCGAAGATGCCAGGGAAGCCAACTCGAAGGAAAAACGGAAGGCCGAAGAAGTCGAACCATCAAAGAAAGCTCCGAGGGACGCGGGGGCTGTAAAAAAGGTCCCGCCGATCCCCCGCTTCGAGAGGTACACTCCCTTGACGCATAACGTATCCGCCATCCTCTTAGAAATTGAAGACAAAGGCATTGTTCGACTACCTCCCCGACCTAACAACGGCAAGAACCGAGATCAGCGCTTCTACTGCCGCTTCCACAGAGACCATGGGCACGACACCGATCAATGCCGGGCCCTGAAAGACGAGATTGAGGAACTCATCTCCAGGGGGTACCTCCGAGAATTCACCCGAGAAGTCCTGCGGGATCGACGAGATACTAGGAACCGGAGACACTCGCCCCCGAACCCTACTCTGAACCGCATCAAAGATCGAGATCCTGAGTCCGAGGGAGCCGCGGACATGCCATTTATCTTGCACTGCGTCCATGGAGGGCCAATGGGAGGGGAATCGAATACTTCCCGAAAAGCCTTCATCCGAGAGGTAAATGCTGTCCAAGGCAACCCCTCTCCCAAGCTACAACCCATGCCAGTCTCATTCTCAGGGGAGGACCTCGAAGGCGTTCGCCTCCCCCACTGCGATGCCCTCGTCGTTAGCCTCCACATGGCTAATTGTGAAGTTCGCCTAATCCTCGTCGACAACGGCAGCTCGGTGAACATTCTTTTCCTTGAAGCCTTCGAGAATCTAAAGTTACCTAGGGGCAAGCTCAAGCCGGCCGGATACACCTTGCATGGGTTCTCCGGCATCCCTGTCGTGATAGAGGGGATTGTTACCCTCGACGTTACCGCAGGATCGGCTCCCGTCAACGTCAAGGCGGCTTACAACGCCATACTCGGCCGACCCGGGTTATGCTCCCTCCAAGCAGTGCCTTCGGCCTACCATCTGAAGCTCAAATTTCCCACCCCACAAGGAGTCGGCGTCGTCCGAGGCAGCCAAGAAGCAGCGCGATCGTGCTACATGACCACCGTCGGGGGAGGAGTGTTCCCCCTCGACGCCGTCAAATTCGAACCAGAGAAGAATGGCCCTACCCCCGGACCTGCCGTCGAGCAAGAGAGATTCCCCCTTGACACCAAGCGCCCAGTGAACTCCTGCGAAGAACGAGCATAGGTTTTAACTTAGCTAAGAAATGGACCTTTTGTAAAGCTTTCCTTTGTAAAGGGCCGTTTTAGCGGCCCCCCTATCTTATACGAAGGAAATCTCGTTGTATCATACTCCGATCGCCTCGGCAGATCTGACCTAATACCAGGTTAGGAGATCGACACCGAAGACTTCACCTCACCCCACTCCGATTCCTCACAAAGCGATAAGGCCGAACCACCTCCCCTTCATCATCTCGTACCGAAGCAAACAAACAAAGACCACTACAGAAATACTCCCCTCATCTCGAACAGCAGAAGGCCGCCCTCTCAAGGCCCCCCTGGTCCGACGAACGGCGGGATCACTCCGAACGAACAACTGGGAACCCTCCCCTTGGCATAAGGGTCCTTTGGTTCGGCCACGATTGATATACCGACCACGGAACTCTAGGCACCGCTGGGCCGCATACGTTCCGTTAGCAACACCGCAATAGGTACCCCCCCTGCTCACTGACCACCCGAGGAAGTTCTCGAGACGCCCAGCATCGACCGGTCGAGGTGTATCTCCACCTCCTTCTCCACTAGCACATCGCGAAGTCGCTTCTCAGAGGAGGGCCTCTGCACCAAGGAACTCGACAGAGCATATCCAGGTCTGACACCCACGAGTTCCCGATCCAACATCACCCTCCCCAGACGACTTGCCTCTTCACCAAGGGCTCCGGACATGTTCCTGTAAAAGCTAAAGGCTGCCTCGGCGGTGCAGGCCCTCTCACGATACCAAGCCAAAGTGGCCTCCAATGCCTCCACCTTGCTCCGGAGCCACGCCACGACGGAACGACGGGGGTCCACCTCGGGAAGGAAAGCCACAACCGACAAAGAGAACCAACTCGAAACACATAAGCAAGGAGATTCGGAAATGTCCGGTGCCAAAACACTTGGCAAGTCATAGATACTTTTTTATAAATTTTGCTGCTTCTTACAAAAAGGCGGTGGCCAGTCTGCGGGAGGCAAATACAATGAAAAGGTGGGAAAAAGAAAGAAAGGCAAAACTATACAACTCGATTTCCCTCCTCGTCATCGATCGGGTTCGCCGGAGGGTCGACAACGGGCCCCTCTTCGGCAGGAGTCTTCGGGGTCCCATCGATCTCCATGTCGTACTCAAAGTTGGACAGGTCGACGGTCGGATAGAAGTGCCTCACATGACTGAGGGCCTTCACGTAGCACTCATCCTGGGCGGCGATCACCATCCGCTGACCCGCATCCGTCAGCTCTTTCCTCTCCTTGGCAAACGCAGCTGTCAACTCCCCCTTCTCCTTGGCGAACTTCCCCTTCAAGGAGGCCACCCTCTTCCCCCACTCGGTGTCCTTGGCCTCGAGCTCCAGCTTCATCTGCTGCTCCCTCTTATGCGAACCCTCGAGCTCGATCCGCATCTCCTTCATCTCTCGCTCGCTCTTGTCCGCCCGAGCACGTTCTTGTGACAGGGACGCTTCGTAGAGATTCTTTACATTAGCTCCCTGCATACAAGCCTGCGACCGAAAGGCACACATAAGAAGAAAACTCCTGAAGCAAGACTAACAGAAAGGAGGAGGTCGACAAGCTTACCAACACGGTGGCCTGCGCCAGGCGCGTAAAGGCCACCTCTACAGGCTCGCTCTCCATCATCTGGCGATCGCCAGGCGTCGCCAGCTTCTCCACCACCTCTACGGCCTGGGCTTCCCCGGTCAGACAGTCTCCCATCCGAATCGACCAGTCCGGCACCCACCGTTGCCGCAACATCCCCACCACCGGGTCCTCCTTCTCAACCTCTACCAAGGGACCTTTTCCCTTGTCGAGACCGGATGCCCTCGCGGGGCCCTTACCCCTCGAAGGGGCAGCCTCCTTGCTCGTCTCCGAACGAGTCTTCTTAACCATCGGCTCGAGCGGTACCTCCGAGATAACAAGGGACGGCTCCCTCGGCCTCTTCGCCGCCTCCCCCTTCTTCTTCTCGGCATTCTCCTTCTTCATGGCAAGCCTCCTGGCTTTGATCGATGCCTCATCCATATCTACAGAAAAAACCATTAAGAGCAATGAGCAAGAAAGCACGAAAGTATCGAGAGAAAAGAAACAAACTACATACGCAGGACGGCTGGGCTCAGTCCAACGCTCGCCAGGTGGACCTCCGTCACCTTCGTCCAATCAATACTAGGGGACAAACGAAGGCGCTCGACAAACCCCCACTCCTCGGCCGTTAGATCCCTCGGCCCCGGCGCGGGATGGCTCGGCTTGGAGTAGTTCCATCGGGTCGGAATGTCCCAGGGCTCTTCACTCCGGATCACCAGATATTTTTTCTTCCAATCCTTGATAGAGTCCGGGTGGCTGTGAACAACCTTCCGCCTACTCCGGGGGGAGATATAGTAAACACCCTCAGCCGCCGAACTAATCATCAGCGTCGCTCGGAACACGTTCAACCGCAGGGGTACCTGTTGTTCCTCGCACATCAGTACAAAACAGATTATCTGCTTCCAAGAGTTCGGCCCATATTGCATCGGGGCCAAGGAGGCCCAGTTTAGCACTTCCCGAACAAATGGGTGGATTGGCAGCCTCAGTCCAGAAATGAACGCGTCCACTGGGAAGACACAATACCAAGCAGATAGGGGATCGGTTGGGCGCAGAGTAGAGCTCGGCAGCATCAATTCGTAGCTAGGACCTATGTGGTACGCCAGCTGCAAAACCTCCAAGTCCCCGCCATCCAAGACGGTCAGAATCGCGTCAATCAACACCCTCTTCCAGCTCGGCGAAGAGGCCTGCACACCAAAGAGCTCATTGTCGGATAGGTCGTCAGGATATTGACGGAAACGCTTCGGCTGCACGGGCGAACCTGTCCACAAGTTGCGATAGACAGACCCCTGGCTCGAACCACCAACCCTCGATCCTGCCTTCCTCGGAGCCTTCTTCCTCTTCTTGGTTCGCTCCGGCGAGGGAGTGAATAAGGGCCCCCGGCCAGTCAGCATGGAACTCGGGCCAGCACCCTGAACTGTGGATCTCCTTACGATGCCACCCTCGCCTCCCTCTCCCTCGGAAGTCAACTCCAAAACACGAACGCCGTCCGAACCATCCTCTGCTTCCTCCGACTCGCTGCTCTCCACCACGAAGGGACGACGAGAGCGCAACAACCTCGCACCATATACCTCCTCCTCACCTACTGGTTCCTCCCACGAAACCATATCAGAAGACTCATCAACGTGTACTGACTCCTCCTCGAGTACGGGCTCCTCCCAGGACGTCGATTCGGAGATAGGCTTCACTTCCCCCCTAGACGTCGATGCTGACAAGCCAGACTGAGCCCTATCCATCTATGCCTAAACTAAGCAGACTTACCAACTCACCTGGGGTTACTTTGGAAGGGCGAGCCTAGTACCGCAAGTTGCAAAGATGAGCGCGGAAGGGTTGTGAAACTTTTGAAAAAAGCAGCAAGAAAGGGTGGACTGATGGGGGAGAGGGGGGAATATTTATAGGAGATAGAAGCGACTCCTCGATTCCCGCGAAGTACTGTTCACCTATTTGACATGCAACTGCTGCCTGGGAATTCGCGCCACGTCCTCAAAACGTGCGCTGCTGACATCATCCAATGACAGGCTGGTAGCCAGGCGAGGAGGTCAGCTCGGAAGAAATATTCTGGGGGGGGAACATTTTTACTTAAGATTTAAGGCGCCGTCCTTAGACAGACGCCCCGGGCTCCGAGGCGGGGTCGGTTCCCCTTTCACCCGTGAGCAGCTCGGGGCTTACAGCCTCGTCGGCCGAAGACCCGAACTGTTCAAGGGTGAGACAGAAACTGCCATCACCTGGATCCCTATTGGAATGCAGAGTAGTCGACCTCCGATCGGAGAACGACTCGTCTATCCGAGGCTCAAAGCTTTAAGACGCCGCCCTCGGCGAGCACCCCGGTCGAAAGCAGATCAAACACTCAGAGATCGAGAGAAGTGCAACATTCCGAGCCAGTTGATGCAACTGCAAAGGTTCGGCCTGCAAAGGCAACGGAACCTTCACAGTTGCAAACAACTGGCCCGAAACGCCCTTCATCTCTTCCGAAAGGACAGACCCTTCACAGTTGCAAACAGCTCACCCCTCGGAGTTAGGTTGTCACCCCTCTCGCCCTGATCCCCCCTGGATCTGGCAGCCGTATCAGAGCCATCAGATCCAGGAGAAGATCCGGGCGACTGAGAAACCACCCCTCCGACACAACTGGGGGTAAAAATTGGCAAGAGACAGGCGTCCGCCGGAGCAGACACCTTGAAGGGCCAATAGACCACCCTTGGTTCTGATCTGACCCACTACGAAAAAGGGGGGAGGGGTACTTATAGCCTCCCCCAGGGGCCGGCCTTTATGACATGGGGGAAACCAAACGACGGAAGACCATGCGCCATACGTTTATTAGGCGGCGCCATTAAAACACCTGGGGAATTGGAACCTCACACAGATCCCAAGGCGCCCCCAATGCTCCGCAAAGACAGCAGACCACCCTGCTCAACATTCCCAAGACACAACGGTTCGCCCACAATTTGACCGGCCCCTAAACCCCTCGCCAGCTCGAGGCCAGTTCCTAGCACCCGAATAGCCTTCTCAGGAAGGCTCCACCGGCTCGCCATCACCCTTACCGACCCGTAATCCCTTCTCATCTCGAGGTTCGGTCTGGCACCTGGGTACTCTTCTTTGGAAGATCCACCGGCTCGCCATCACCCCTACCGACCCGTAATCCCTCCTCATCTCGAGGTTCGGTCTGGCACCAGGGTACTCTTCTCAGGAAGAAACAACGGCTCGCCATCACCCTTACCGACCCATAATCCCTCCTCGTCTCGAGGTTCGGTCTGGCACCTGGGTACTCTTCTTCGGAAGATCCACTGGCTCGCCATCACCCTTACCGACCCGTAATCCCTCCTCATCTCGAGGTTCGGTCTGGCACCTGGGTACTCTTCTCAGGAAGAAACAACGGCTCGCCATCACCCTTACCGACCCATAATCCCTCCTCATCTCGAGGTTCGGTCTGGCACCTGGGTACTCTTCTTCGGAAGATCCACCGGCTCGCCATCACCCTTACCGACCCGTAATCCCTCCTCATCTCGAGGTTCGGTCTGGCACCTGGGTACTCTTCTCAGGAAGAAACAACGGCTCGCCATCACCCTTACCGACTCATAATCCCTCGCCAGCGCGAGGTCCGGTCTGGCACCTGGGTACTCTTCTTCGGAAGATCCACCGGCTCGCCATCACCCTTACCGACCCATAATCTCTCCTCAATCTCGAGGTTCGGTCTGGCACTAGGGTACTCTTCTCAGGAAGAAACAGTGGCTCGCTATCACCCTTGCCGACACATAAACCCTCGTCATCTCGAGGTTCGGTCGAGCACCAGGGCCTTCTTCTCAGGAAGAAACAACGTCTCGCATCGCCCTTGTCAAACACGTAATCCCTCGTCATGTCGAGGTTGGGCAGGGCACCAGGGTACTCTCCTCCGAAAGATTCAACGATTTGCCATCCCATTTCCATGACCATGAACACTCCTCCCCGGCTAGCTCCCGCACCCCCGCAGGAGTGGGGGGCTTGTGTGGTAGGGTAAAAATGGCCTGCGGGCCCAACCAGGGCCCAATACAACTCTCACTCAAGAAAGGTAAAAATAGCAATCTAGCTCGGCTTCGAACCATTACAAGGTCGGCGCCGAACCTCAAGTGCACCCCCACAGAACTGGCCTCCTCGTATCCGACGAGCCTCAGTGGTCCTCGGTCTCCGATCCGTGACAGCCCCACGGGCCGTCCCCCCTCTCTGGCGAAGCAGGGGGATGACCTGGCACAGCCTAGGCCCTCCGATTCTCCCAGAAGCACAGAAGACCCACGATCAGCCATGTCAGCTCTATACCATTCAGGGTTTTGCTACGTCAGCCCTATACCACTCCTGGTATTGCCACGCCAGCCCTAAACCCCCTGGGCCTTCTGCCACGACAGGCCCATGGGCTTTCGGGTTCAGACCCGGCCCCCAAGCGGATCCAAACCCGGTTGGGATTCTCTATAAATACTAGACCCTTACCCACCTTTTCAGGTAATCAATCTTTTGCCACTTAAATTCACCTAGTTATTGCTACTCTCTCACAGAGACTGACTAGATCGTCGGAGGGTCCGCCACCGGGACAAACTCCGGTGTTTCAGGACCGTCTGCAGGTACACAAGACCTCGGATCTGAATCCTCTGATCCGAGCCCAGATCTCCGAACCACCCCGAGGTCGCCACAGGGTCCGCCCGGTCAGCCTAGGGTCGTCAGACGAGCAGCTTTCTCCTTCAACTACAAATTGAGTCCGAACTCACACCTGGTGCATCCACACGTCTCCCAGAAATAAACCGCATCAGGTCTCTTTGGCAAAGAGGCCACCTCTGGACTTCCCTGACCTTCTCAACCGGGTCGAGAAGTATATACGAGCTGAGGAAGCTCTGAACCCAGAGGGCAGCAAAGAAGTCGTGGGGAAGGGCAAGCGCAGGGTCGATGATGCCGAACCTGCCAAGAAAACAGCAAAGGAAAGGGGTCGGCGCGAAGAGGGCACCTCCGGTCCCTCGCTTCGAAAGGTACACTCCCTTGACACACAATGTGTCCGCCATCCTCTTAGAAATCGAAGATAAAGGCATTGTCCGACTACCTTCCCGATCAAGCAACAACAAGAAGCGAGACCAGCGCTTCTACTGCCGTTTCCACAGAGATCATGGGCACGAAACCGACCAATGCCGGGCCCTGAAAGACGAAATTGAGGACCTCATCTCACGAGGATACCTCCGAGAATTCACTAGAGAAAGCCCACGGGATCGGCGAGATGCTAGGAACCGGAGGCCTTCGCATCCGAACCCTACTCCGAACCGCATCCAGGGTCGGGATCCCGAGCCCGAGGGAGCCGCGGATACGCCATTCATCTTGCACTGTGTCCACGGGTGACCAATGGGGGGAGAGTCAAATACTTCCCGAAAAGCCTTCATCCGAGAGGTGAATGCCGTCCAAGACAACCCCTCGCCCAAGTTGCAACCGGTGCCTGTCTCCTTCTCCGGAGAGGACCTCGAAGGCGTTCGCCTCCCTCATTGTGACGCCCTCGTCATTAGCCTCCACATGGCTAACTATGAAGTTTGACGAATTCTCGTTGACAACGGCAGCTCGGTAAATATTCTCTTCCTTGAGGCCTTCGAGAATCTCAAACTACCCAGAGGCAAACTCAAGCCAGCCGGGTACACATTGCATGGGTTTTCTGGCATCCCTGTCGTGATAGAAGGGATTGTTACTCTCGACGTCACCGCGGGATCGGCTCCTGTCAAGAGGACCGAGTCCATGGATTTCATGGTGGTAAATGTCAAAGCAGCCTACAACGCCATACTCGGCCGACCCGGACTATGCTCCCTTCAAGCGGTACCTTCGGCATACCATCTGAAGCTCAAATTTCCCACCCCGCAAGGGGTCGGCATAGTCCGAGGTAGCCAGGAAGCAGCACGGTCATGCTACATGACCGCCGTCAGAGGAGGTGTATTCCCCCTCGACGCCGTTGAGCTCGAACCCGGGAGGGACGGTCCCGCCCCAGAGCCTGTCGACGAGCTGGAGGAGGTCCTGTTCGGCGCCAAGGATGAATCAAAGTGGTTCCGAGTGAGCCGCTCGCTCCCCGAGGACTTGAAGCCAGGCATAATCGCCTGCATCCGCCGCAACGTTGATCTCTTCGCCTGGAAGCCCTCCGACATGCCCGGGATCTCCGAAGACTTGATTATGCATCGGCTGAGCGTCATCCCAGACTCTAAGCCGGTCGTCCAAAAGAGGCGCAAAGTCGCACCGGAGAGGCAGCAAATTGTGAAGGCAGAGGTCGACAAGCTCTTGTCGGCTCGATTTATTCAGGAAGTCAGCTACCCCGAGTGGTTGGCTAATGTCGTCATGGTGAAGAAGGCAACCGGGGGCTGGCGGATCTGTATCGACTTTACGAACTTAAACAAAGCATGTCCAAAAGATCCTTTCCCCCTCCCCCGCATCGACGCCTTGATCGACGCAACCTCGGGGCATGAGCTACTGTCCTTCATGGATGCATTCTCAGGGTACAATCAGATCCGGATGTTTCCACCGGATATTTTCAAGACCTCATTTGTTACCGGCCATGGTCTCTTCTGCTACCGCGTTATGCCCTTCGGGCTAAAAAACGCCGGAGCCACATACCAATGGCTCGTCAACAGAATCTTCAAAGACCTGATCGGCCGCAACGTGGAAGTCTATGTCGACGACATGCTCGTCAAGAGCCGGGCCGGGCCGGACCACGTCGCCGACCTCGAGGAAGCCTTCGGAGTCCTCCGACATCACAATATGAGGCTCAACCCGGCTAAATGCGCCTTCGGCGTATCAACTGGGAAGTTCCTGGGGTTTATCGTCAGCCAGCGCGGCATCGAGGCGAACCCCGAGAAAATCCAAGCCATTATTGACATGGCCCCACCCCGGAATGTCAAAGAGGTTCAGAGGCTCACGGGCCAGTTGGCTGCAATCGGCCGTTTCCTCTCCAAGTCAGGGGAGAAGTCTCTCCCCTTCTTCAAGGCTCTACGCAGAAAGGGGGGCTTCGAGTGGGGTACCCATCAACAAGAGGCCTTCGAACAGCTGAAGCAGTACCTAGCCAACCCCCCTCTCCTCAGCAAGCCCGAGCCAGGCGAACCACTATGGCTCTATCTGTCCGCCTCGGATAGCGCCCTCAGCGCCGTCCTCGTCCGAGAGGAAGATGGGATCCAGAGGCCATTGTACTATGTGAACAAAGTTCTGCTCCCCGCCGAGACGAGGTACGCGAAGATAGAGAAGGTGGCCTATGCCTTGGTCATGGCAACCCGGAAGCTTCGTCCTTACTTCCAGGCCCACTCCGTCCAAGTGCTGACCGACCAACCACTGAAGACTGTCCTTCACAAGCCTGAAAATTCCGGCCGCTTAGTCAAGTGGTTGATTGAGCTGAGTCAGTTCGACATCAGCTATCAGCCGAGGAAGGCCATCAAAGGGCAGGCCCTTGCCGAGTTCATCACTGAGTGCACCGTCTCCGAGCAGCAATGCACCGAGGCCTCGGATCCAACCTGGGAGGTCTTTGTCGATGGATCATCATGCGAAACAGGGAGTGGGGCTGGCATCATCCTTCGTGGTCCCGACCAATTCTTACTTCAATACTCCCTCCGCCTCAACTTTCCGGCCTCTAACAACGAGGCGGAATACGAGGCCATGATCGCCGGATTGACCCTAGCACATCGAGCCGGAGCCAAGCAAATCCGGGCCTTCAGCGATTCTCAGCTCGTGGTCAATCAGATCACCGGAGAATACGAGGCCCGCGATGAATGCATGGTGAGGTATCTGGCAGTAGTCCGACGTCTCCTAGCATCCTTCTGCCACTCCGCAGTCATTCGAGTCCCTAGGGAGCAGAACGCTCAAGCAGACGCGTTGTCAAAACTCGCCTCTTCCTCCTTCGAGGGTCTCGACCAAACGGTACTCATAGAAATCCTCCTAAAGCCAAGTATCAACGATCAAGACCAGGAGGCAATGTGTGTCCAAGACGGAGCCAGTCTAGACGACTGGACCACTCCCATCCGAAAATTCTTAATCAATGCCGAGCTTCCAGAAGACCGAGCCGAAGCCAGACGAGTCAGGGTCCGAGCTGAAAGGTTCGTCATGATTGATGACATCCTCTTCAAACGCTCATACACCTTGGCCGACGGCAAGCCGTACCTCCGCTGTCTCACCAGCGATGAGGCCAGCTATGTGCTCAAAGATTTCCATAAGGGGATCGGCGGATGCCACATGGAGAGCAGGATGCTCACTTGGAAGGCCCTGAATCAGGGGTACTATTGGCCGACCATGCTCCAAGACTCGCAAGACCTAGTCAAGAGATGCGGCCCGTGCCAAAGGTTCTCCCCTATCAAGAGGCTTCCTCAAGCCAATCTCCGATCCCTGGCTAGTCCTACCCCATTTGCCATGTGGGGCATGGACCTTGTGGGCTCCTTCCCCGTAGCGGTAGGGCAGAAGAAATTCTTAATAGTCGCCATCGACTACTTCACCAAGTGGCTCGAAGCCGAGCCTCTGTCCAGCATCACCGAGCGCCAAGTACAACAGTTCTTTTGGAAGAACATCATTTGCCGATTCGGAATCCCTCGGGTCCTCGTCACAGAAAACGGAACCCAATTCCAAGGTCAGAACTTCCAAACCTTCTGCGCGGACATCGGCATCCAGCAGCGTTTCTCCGCTATTTGCCACCCTCAGTCCAACGGCCAAGCGGAGAGCGCGAACAGGCAAATCCTCGACGGCCTCAAAAAGTGCCTCGACTGTTCCCCCAAAGGGTTGTGGGTCGAGGAACTGCCTAGCGTGCTATGGGCACACCGAACCACCAAGAGGATCCCCACGGGAGAGACACCGTTCACCTTGACATACGGGACAGAGGCAGTCATACCCATCGAGGTCGGCCTGCCTTCTCCCCGAATCATGGCCTTCGACGAAGCTGACAATTCATCCGGCTTGAGGGCCAACCTGGACCTTGTCGCCGAAGTCAGAGAGAAATCCTCAATCCGAAGAAGCATCTACCAACAACGGATCGAGAAGTTTTACAACAAGAAGGTCCACCCCACAAACATCAAAGCGGGGGACCTCGTGTTACGAAAACTATCCGTCTCTGATCCAACCAAGAAGAGGAAATTGGCTCCCAACTGGGAAGGCCCATACCATGTAGTCAAGGCTGTACGCCCTGGTACATACCGACTGGCAGACATGGACGGCCGGCTCATCAGCCGACCCTGGAACGCCGAGCACCTAATGAAGTTCCTGGAAGAGCGGACATAGGTTCTAGCTTGGCAATGTAAATATCATCTTTTGTAAGCTTTCATGTGTAAAGGGCCGCTTCAGCGACCATCCCTATCTTGTATGAAAGAAATTTCTTTTTGTCAAACTCCAAATGCCTCGGCAGCTCCGACCTAACACCGGACAATGGGATCGGCACCCGAGTCCTCACTCCGGTATCGTCCCCAACGTCTCGGTAGGTCCGACTCGACTCCAGACCAGGGACTCTTCCTAAGGCCCCACGTCGATCCCTCACGGATCGACGGAGCCGAACCTCGCCTCCGCCATCATTCACTACACTACTAACCAGAGTAAAGAAGGAAAAGAATTCTTTATTCATACTCTTTTATTTGGCGCTGAGAAAACAAACAAAGACCGTTACAGGACCACTCCACTCATCTCAAACTTGAGGAAACCGCCATCTTAGGGCCCCTCGGGTCCGACGAAGGGCGGGACCACTCCGACCGAGCGACTAGGAGCCTTCTCCCCGTCATGACGGTCCTTAGGCTCAACCACGGTCGACACACCAGCCACGGAGCTCTGGGCATCAACTGGTCGCATACGCTCCAACAGCAGCAGCGCAGAGGGAACCCCCTCCACTCGTCGACCCACTGAGGAAGATGTCGAGACACCCAGCATCGTCTTATAACGGTGTATCTCCATCTCCTTCTCCACAATGACATCGCGAAGTAACCTCTCAGAAGAGGGCCTCTGCACCGAGGCACTCGACATGGCATGTCCAAGACCGACACCGCCGAGTTCCCGATCCACCATCGCCCTCCTCAGCCGGCTCGCCTCCTCACTTAAGGCTTCAGACTTATTCCGATAATAGTTAAAGGCCGCATCAGTGTCACGAGCTCCCTTTCGGTAGCGAACCAACGCGGCCTCCAGGGCCTCAACTTTGCTCCAGAGCCACGCCACGTCGGAACGACGGGGGTCCACCTCAGGAAGGGGAGCCGCACCCTACAAAAGAACCAGCCAACTCAACACACATAAGCAAGGAGGTTCGGAAATATCCGAGGTCAAAATACTTGGCCGGTCAAAAATCCTTTTTTATAAATTGATTTGCTTCTTAAAAAAAGTGCGGTGGCCAGTCCGCGGAAGGCAAATACAATCGAGGGAGGGAAAAAGAAAGACAAAAACTATACAACTTGTTTTCCCACCTCAGCGTCGGCAGACGAATTCACAGGGGGGTCGGCTGTAATACCCTGATTTTTTATTTAATGAAAAATTATTTTATTTTGCACGTAGTGTGCACGTGCAATATTTTGGTTGAATTAAATCTTATAATTGTTTTATTGTGATGTGTATGAATATTTAAATATATATTTTCAAACTATTTTTATACAAAAGCCTTTTCTTTAAATAAATAGAAAGCCATATTTTAAAGCCTCTTTCTTAAAGCCCAAAATGTATTTTTATTTATTTTACTATTTTGGCCTATAAAACTAAAAGCCCATGGATTAATTTATTTTCAAAAAAAAACCTATTTTAATTTTATACAAAATTAAATTGCACAATTTTGGGCCTAGTTGCTTGCACGTGCACTACACGTAAACGTGCAAGAGCACACTCTTTTCACGGCCGGATTGCTTCTTTTTTAAGGGAGTTTTGAATTTGGTCATGGTGTTCATGGAGGTAGTTATGTGAATGTGGGTAGTTGTGGTAACTCCTACTTTCATCCTAGCCTTCCATCCTACAACCAACCAACTAATCCTAGCCCTTCATTCTAGTTGATTTCTAGTATAAATACCCCCTCCCATGGCTATATTCATATGCAATTATATCTTTCTAAAACTATAGTCTAATTTAGTTGTAAGTTGTGAGTAAAAGATTGAAAGGATTGTGTGGGATTGTGTTGCTTTCAACAAGGAGAAGAAGGCCGGCATCAAAGGGGGAAGCTTTCGGTTTTGCTTGGGCTTGGAGGCGTGTGCGAGTGACTAGGAGGAGGCGCATTCATTCGCAAAGGATTTCCGTTGCTATTGTGTTGTTTTCTCTCCATACAAGGTGGGTAGAATTTTCTATATTTCTAATTAGAGATGCATGTTAGATGTGAATTGAAAGAATGATGCTAGTATTATATTGAGAAATGATGCTAGTATTATATTGAGAAATGATGCATGAAAGATACTAATAAGAGTACACTTCTAATTGAAAAATTGACCTATGAATTGATTGGAATGTGAGTATGCAATTGTATGTGATTTGATTCGTAAAAATCTAAGTTGATATGGATTAATTATAACCATGAATGTGAAACTGGCTAATAAAGAGATTAGTGGCATAAATTGCTGAGAAATGTCGAGACGAAATCTTTCGGGTAGGTCGACTTAGGACCTTATAAGTCGACTTACATGCTCATTTAAGTCGACTGGTGCTTTTATAAGTCAACTTCTTGTTTAAAATCATGGATGTTTTCCCCTGAACAGTCGACTTACTATAGTATAAGTCGACTGGTACTGATGCATTTTTATAAATTCGAATGTTCTACTCTTTTGAAATACATGAGGCTTCATAATGATAATTTGGGAATTGTTGCATAAAATAAAATGTGATTTGAGAATAAAAGGCGTAATCAGAACTATGATTTTGACATGTGTATTTTTTTGGGAAATTATACCTTGCAAAAGAACTAGAATTGAGGAAGACTAGTATAGCAAAGATTGAAGTGACATTATAGATGTATGGAAACATGAATTATGAATATTCGTTAGTACTTCTCATTTTGAGAATAATGTGAACAATAAACTGTGAACTATTCTTGTTGAAGAATAGCGAGACAAAGTGAGATGTGTATGAAGGAATGATCCCTCGAATTGAAATTTAACCTGCCCAGTCGACCGAATGCTTGAAGCAGTCGACTGTACCGAGCATGATAAATGTATAATTGAACTACACAGTATAGACGACTGATTTGCGGAACAGTCGACTGTCCTGTGATTGATAATTGAAGTGGAACACTGCGGAACAGCCGACTGCCATGTGCAGCAGTCGACTCTCCCGAGTAGTTATGAATAACTGGTATTTGACTGGATAAGTCGACTGGTGGAGTTCCAAGTCGACTGTCCAGAGTACTTTTGATATATTTGAAATCTTATGATTTGATTGTGGTAAAGATTGTGAATCTGGATCTTGGTAAACTCTATTGTTGTTGTATGAATTTACATGAAATGAATCATAGTTTGAATTGAGAAATTTACATGAAATGAGTCATACTTTGAATGAAGAATTACATGAATATGAAAGCTAAGATCATGATATGCTGAGGCAATGAAAAGTGAACTCATGAGCTAGAAGTGCTCAGATTATGTTAGAATTTGTGAATTGGAATTGAAATGAAAGAGTAGCTAAGTCTCCCCCGGCAATTGGAAAGAAATTGAAATGAATATTGAAAAGAAAGACCAAGATTGGTCATGTTGAAATGAATGAATAAGTCCGGTTTAGTGGAGAGGCTAACTCTAGAGCTTTGATTTTGTTCATGATTCTAATAAAAACTAAGGATTAGTTCATAGTGGAGATGTGATGAAAGTAGGAGAAAAACACGAGTGAGAGCCATCGGATTTGCGGCGGAGGGTATTTCACAGGTTCTTCACGATGAGTCATGACATGACGTGGATACGGCTCCTGGGTGCCGTGGCGGCGGAGAGTATTTCACAGGTTCTTCACGATGCGTCGTGACATGACGTGGATACTGCTCCAGGGTACCGTCCCTGTGGTGACACTTGTGGGATGTTTGGTGACTGCATGAGGATCGTGTGCCATGAAGGAGGCTGAATTGTCCATAGGTTCTTCACGATGCGTCGTGACATGACGTGGGATTCCCCTCCAGTTTCTGTACACGTGCTTGCACTCATAGATCATCTAAGACACTACCGTAGTTACAGTAATAGATTAAGTCATAACGAGGGATTGAACCCTACAAAGATGAAGAACGATTAAGAGGCTTACCCTCGGACCTATGTAGTATGGGATGCATAGACTCCGAACAAGTGCGCATTAGTGTCATCTAATATAAATAAATGCATTAAGGATTAAGTGCACAATCACAACACGACATCAATAGGGTAGCCTCTTTAATTGTAATGTGACAAGTTTGTGTTTGCTAAATATGGAAAATTAAGTTATACTATTTCCGGCATAGAGAGGATGGCCGTGTATAATGATCGTCGGTTGAATAAACTGACGTATCCACAGTCTTATATGTAGGTAAATGGCATGTTAAAGGTTAAAGAGGAATGGATGCCTAAAGATTTTACCATGTTGTTGTATATTTATTCAAATGTTGTATATTTTTACTTCCGCTGTGCAAATGAAAAGTGTAATATGATGTAAACTCTGATGTAAAAAAGAAAAGTTTGAATTTCCTTGTAAAATTGTACTCAAAGAAAGTGAAAAGATCCTGTAGAACATCTCGAATTCAGTGATTTGGGATTCGGGGCGTTACATCGGTAGACGGGTCAAGAGCGGGCCCTTCTTCGCCAGGGGTCTTCGGTGTCCCCTCGATCTCCATGTCATACTCAAAGTTGGACAGATCGACGGTCGGGTAGAAGTGCCTCACATGACTGAGGGCCTTCGCATAACACTCGTCCTCGGCCTTGATCACCATCATCTGACCTGCATTCGTCAACTCCTCCTTCTCCTTGGCGAACTTCTTCTTCAAGGAGACCACCCTCTTCCCCCACTCCGCATCCTTGGCCTCGAGCTCGCGCTTCATCTGCTGCTCCCTCTTGTGCGAACCCTCGAGCTCGATCCGCATCTCCTTCATCTCCCGCTCACTCTTATCCGCCCGAGCTCGCTCTTGTGCCAGGGACGCTTCGTAGAGGTTCTTTACGTTAGCCCCCTGCATGCAAGCCTGCGACCGACAAGCACAGATAAGAAAAAGACTTCCGCAGTAAAATTAACAAGGGGGATAGGGTCGACGAGCTTACCAGCACGGTGGCCTGCGCCAGGCGCGTGAACGCCACCACCACGGGCTCGCTCTCCATCTCCTTGCGGTCGCGAGGGGTTGCCAACTTTTCCGCCACCTCGACGGCCTGGGCCTCCTCGGTCAGACAGTCCCCCATCCGAACCGACCAATCCGGTGCCCACCGTTGCCGCAACATCTCCACCACCGGGTCCTCTTCCTCGACCTCGACCAAGGGACCTTTCCCATTGTCAAGATCGGATGCCTTCGCTTGGCCTTGGCCCCTCGAGGTAGCCACCCCCTTGCCCGTCTCTGAGCGAGTCCTCTTGGTCCTCGGCTCGAGCTGGGCCTCCGAGATGGCTAAGGACGACTCCCTCGGCCTCTTCGTCGCCTCCCCCTTCTTCTCGGCCTTCTCCTTCTTCATGGCGAGTCTCCTTGCCTTGATCGATTCAGGATCCATATCTGCAAGGAAATCCATTAAGAACAATGAGCAAGAAAGTACTAAAAGACCGAGAGAAAAGAAACAACTACATACACAGAACGACCGGGCTCAGTCTGACGCTCGCCAGATGACCCTCCGTCACCTTCGTCCAATTAATACTATGCGACAGACGGAGGCGCTCAACAAACCCCCACTCCTCGGCCGTCAGGTCCCTCGGCCTCGGTGTTTTGTAGCTCGGCTTGGAGTGGTTCCATCGAGTGGGAATGTCCCAGGGCTCCTCACTCCGAATTACCAGATATGTTTTCTTCCAATTCTTGATGGAGTCCAGGTGGCTGTAGACGACCTTCCCCTTACTCCGGGGCGAAATGTAGTAGACACCCTCAGCCGCCGAGCTGATCATCAACATCGCTCGGAACACATTCAGCCGCAGGGGTACCTTCTGCTCCTCGCACATCAGCACGAAGCAGATGATCTGCTTCCAGGAGTTTGGCTCGTACTGCATCGGCGCCAAAGACGCCCAGTTCAACACCTCACAAACAAACGGGTGGACTGGCAGCCTCAGTCCGGAGATGAAGGCGTCCACCGGGAAGACGCAATACCAATCAGGCAGGGGGTTGGTCGGCCGAAGGGTAGAGCTCGGCAGCATGAGCTCGTAGCTGGGCCCTATGTGGTACGCCAGCTGCAAAGCCTCCAAATCACCTGCCTCCAGAACGGTCGGAAATGTGTCCATCTTCACCTTCTTCCGGCTCGGCGACGACGGCTGGACCCCAAACAACTCCTTATCAGAAAGATCGTCGGGGTACCGACGGAACGGCTTAGGTTGTACGGGCGACCCTGTCATCAAGTTACGATGAACAGGCGCCTGGCTCGAGCCACCAGTCCTCGACCCCTTCTTCTTCGGAGCCCTCTTCTTCTTGGCTCGTTCCGGCGAGGGGGTAGATAATTGCCCCAGACCGGTCGGCATGGAACTCGAGCCCACACCTTGATCTCCTCCCTGAAACCCTTCGGCTTCACCCCCTTCGGGGCCACCCTCCTCTTCAGAAGCCAACCCTAGAATCTGGACTTCGCCTGAACTACCGCCCCCCTCCTCAGATCCGCTGCTCTCCACCCCAAAAGGCCTTCGAGATCGCAACGGCTTCACATTATACACTGGCTCCTCCTTGCCTACCGGCTCCTCCCACGAAACCGAATCGGAAGGCTCCACGTTATGTACAGATTCCCCCTCTAGTACGGGCTCTTCCCATGAAGTCGATTTGGAGGCGGGTTCACTTCCCCCCCAGACGTCGACGCTGACGAGCCAGACTGAGCCCTGTCCATCTGTGCTTAAACTAAAACAGACTTACCAACTAACCTGGGGTCGCTTCGGAGGAACGTGCATGGTGCAGCAAACGGTAGGGACGAGAGCTGAAGTGTTGGAAGATTTTTTGAAAAAGTAAGAAGCGAGAAAGAAGTGGGCGATAGGGGGAGAGGGGGGGGGGAATTTTAGAGGATGAAAACGACTCCTCGATTTCCGCAATTACTGTTCACCGATTGACGTGTAACTGCCGCCTGGAAAATCGCGCCACGTCCTCGAAACGTGCGCTGCTGATGTCATCCAGTGCCAGGCTGGCAGCCAAACACAGGGGTCGGTTCGGATGGAGTGTTCGGCGAAGAAAACATTTTACTTAAGATTTAAGGCACTGTCCTTCGACAGACGCCCCGGGCTCCAGGGCTCGGTCGACTCCCCTCTCACCCGCGAGCAGCTCGGGGCTTACAGCCTCAGTAGCCGAAACCCCGAACTGTTCGAGGGTGGGACAGAAGTCACCATCGCCTGGAGCCCTATCAGAAAACAGATCGGCCCACCTCCAATCAGAGACGACCCATCTGTCCGAGGCTTTTCAGCCCCAGGTCCGGAATACGGTTGATGCCCCTCCCGTCTGGATCTCTCTCGGGCCAAACAACCGTGTCAGGGTCGTCTGACCCGAAAAAGGATCCAGACGGCAAAGCCACCACCAATCCGAGGCTCCTTATCTACCGGTCCGGATTTCGGTCGTTACCCCTCTCGCCCTGATCTCCCCTGGATCTGGCTACCGTATCAAGGCCATCAGATCCAAGAGAAGATCCGGGCGGCAGAGTCACCACCTCTCCGACACTACCAGGATTAAAATTTTGCAAGAGACAGACGTCTGCCGAAGCAGACACCTCTGATGGCCAATGGACCACCCTTGCTGTGATCAAACCCGCTGTGGGGGGAGGGGTACTTATAGCCTCCCCCATAGACCGGCCATTATGACATTGGGAAAGCCAATCGACGGAAGCCCATGCGCCACCTGCATTTATTAGGCGGCACCATTAATGCCCCTAGGAAATTGGAACATCGCATAGATCCCGGAGCGCCTTCAATGCTCCGCAAAGACGGCGGACCACTCCGCTCAAACCTTCTAAGGCACCACGGCTCGCCATCACCCTTGCCGACCCATAATCCCTCGAAAGCTCGAGGTTCGGTCTAGCACCAGGGTAGTCTTCTCAGGAAGGCTCAACGGCTCGCCATCACCCTTGCCGACCCATAATCCCTCGAAAGCTCGAGGTTCGGTCTAGCACCAGGGTAATCTTCTCCGGAAGACTCAACGGCTCGCCATCACCCTTGCCGACCCATAATCCCTCGAAAGCTCGAGGTCCGGTCTAGCACCAGGGTAGTCTTCTCAGGAAGGCTCAACGGCTCGCCAACCCTCGCCAGCTCGAGGTTCGCTCTAACATCAGGGCAACCAACCCTCGCCGGCTCGAGGCTCGCTCTAAACATCAGGGCAACCAACCCTCGCTAGCTCGAGGTTCGCTCTTACATCAGGGCAACCAACCCTCGCTAGCTCGAGGTTCGCTCTTACATCAGGGCAACCAACCATCGCTAGCTCGAGGTTCGCTCTTACATCAGGGCAACCAACCCTCGCCAGCTCGAGGCTCGCTCTAACATCAGGGCAACCAACCCTCGCTAGCTCGAGGTTCGCTCTTACATCAGGGCAACCAACCCTCGCCAGCTCGAGGATCGCTCTTACATCAGGGCAACCAACCCTCGCTAGCTCGAGGTTCGCTCTTACATCAGGGCAACCAACCCTCGCCAGCTCGAGGATCGCTCTTACATCAGGGCAACCAACCCTCGCTAGCTCGAGGTTCGCTCTTACATCAGGGCAACCAACCCTCGCCAGCTCGAGGCTCGCTCTTACATCAGGGCAACCAACCCTCGCTAGCTCGAGGTTCGCTCTAACATCAGGGCAACCCCCTCATGAAGACCCAGCGATTCGCCATCCCATTTCTACAACCAAAAACACTCCTCCACGGCTAGCTCCCGCACCACCGCAGGAGTGGGGGGCTTGTGTGGTAGGGTAAAAATGGTTTGGGGCCCAACCAGGGCCAAGTACAGCTCTCACTCAAAAATGAAAAACAACCAACTGGCTCGGCTTCGAGCCACTACATGGTCGGCGCCAAACCTCAAGTTCACCCCCACAGAACTAGTCTCCTCGTATCCGAAGAGCATCGATGGCCCTCGGCCTCCGATCCAGGACAGCCCCCTGGGCCGTCCGCCCAGCCTGGTAAAGAATGAAGATGACCTGGCATAACCTAAGCCACCAGATTCTCCCAGGAGCACAGGAGCCCCATGATCTGCCATGTCAGCTCCAAATACCACCAAGGACTTTGCCACGTCAGCCCTATACCACTCTGGGTACTGCCACGTCAGCCCTAAACCCCCTGGGCCTTCTGCCACGTCAGGCCCATGGGCTTTCGGGTTCAGACCCGGCCCCCAAGCGGATCCAAACCCGGTTGGAATTCTCTATAAATACTAGACCCTCACCCACCTTTTCAGGTAATCAATCTTTTGCCACCCAAATTTTTCTAGTTATTGCTACTCTCTCTCAGAGACTGACTAGATCGTCGGAGGGTCCGCCGCCGGGACCGGTGTCTCAGGACCGTCTGCAGGTACTCGAGGCGAGGCGATCCGAGCCGATCCTCAAACGCAGAAGCGAGCCTCCCGCTCGTCGTCCCGTGCCGCACTCTTCCCTCATTACAAATTGAGTCCGAACTCACACCTGGTGCATCCACACTACGACCAAAAACAAACCGCATCAACTAATTATTGTCAAACTATTAAAACTTGAGCTACATAATTATTGTTTTACTGTTTACATGACTTTTCGTATTTTGTATCGTTCCGAAGACATACTATAGACACGTGCCAACAGGCAAATCTAGTCCTTTAATAATAAACATGAATAATTCTTCAAACTTCCATCCCCCTTTGACCCAACGAAGTTACGACCTCTGCACGTGCACGTGCAGACGCCCTAACACACATTATAATTAGTCCACTTAATCAACCCATTAGCAACTGTCTCAAATCTAACCTTACCAAACTTAATCTGCAAAGACCGCAATAACCTAAACCCAACTCTTACCCCCACGTTAAACCAACCTCACTCTTTATTTCTAGGCTTCTAGCTAAACACCCTCACCTAATTCCCCTATCCACTGTGTCATATTCTTATCCCCTCACGTTATCACCAGGCCATCCAATTAGGAAGTGTAGCTCACCAATCTCCCTCCAAAACCCACCCCCTATAAAAACACCAGTACCCCCCAACCCACACTCAAAACCAAACCAAACCAAACCAAACCAAATCCAATGACCCGGTTCGTCGACAAGCTGAGCTTCTACGAGAACCGCCGCGCATCCCCGATGGAAGAGGCCGAAGACATCTCACGTGGCGGTCTCCTCCTCCATCACGTGTCCTCCCCCACCCCCACCCTTGGCCAGCTCTTCCAGCGCCTCGGCGATGCAGCCGACTCCTCCCCGGACCACGTCATCCACCTCGGCGGCGCCGCTGACGGCATCTCCCGCCCACTCCCCTTCGTCCTCTCCTTCTCCGACCTCACCTACTCCGTCCGCACCTCCAAGAAGCTCCCCCTCCGCCGTACCGATCCCCTCACCACCACCGCTGAAAATAGCTCCGGATCAAGAATAAAGACGCTCCTCGACTGCGTCTCCGGCGAGGCCCGGGAGGGCGAGATTCTAGCAGTTCTCGGCGCCAGCGGCAGCGGCAAGTCGACGCTGATCGACGCGCTGGCAAATAAGATAAAGAAAGAGAGCCTGAAAGGATCCATCACGCTCAACGGCGAGAGCATCGACAGCCGTCTCATGAAAGTGATCTCTGCTTACGTCATGCAGGACGATCTGCTGTACCCGATGCTCACTGTCGAAGAGACGCTAATGTTTGCGGCCGAGTTTCGGCTTCCGAGGACCCTGTCCAAGTCCAAGAAGAAGTCGAGGGTGCAGGCTCTCATCGACCAGCTCGGCCTACGAGGAGCTGCGAAAACGATCATCGGCGACGAGGGGCATCGTGGAGTTTCGGGTGGCGAAAGGAGGAGAGTTTCGATTGGGATTGATATTATTCACGACCCGATTGTGCTGTTTCTCGACGAGCCCACGTCGGGGCTGGACTCAACGTCGGCGTTTATGGTGGTGAAGGTGCTGCAGAGGATTGCGCATAGTGGGAGCATCGTGATTATGTCGGTGCACCAGCCGAGTTCGAGGATTATTGGGCTGCTTGACAGGATGCTGTTTCTGTCGAGGGGGCAGACGGTTTACAGTGGGTCGCCGGATGGGTTGCCGATGTTCTTTTCGGAGTTTGGGCATCCCATTCCAGAGAACGAGAATCGGACTGAGTTTGCACTGGATTTGATTCGTGAGCTTGAGTCCGATTCTGTGACTGGGACGAAGCCGTTGGTGGCGTTTAACAAGACGTGGCAGGCGATGAAACTGTCTCGTCAGAATGCGTCGTCGCCTGTTAAGTCGCCGCTGTCGCTGAAAGATGCTATTAGTGCTAGCATTTCGAGGGGAAAGCTTGTTTCGGGTGCGACGGATGGAAGTGCTGGGCCTGCTGCTTCATCGTCTGTGCCGACGTTTGCAAACTCGTTTTGGACGGAGACGGCTGTGCTGGCGAAGAGGTCGGCAACTAATAGTCGACGGCAGCCTGAGTTGTTTGGGATTCGGCTTGGGGCTGTGCTTGTCACTGGGTTTATTCTTGCTACCATCTTTTGGAGGTTGGATAGCTCACCCAAGGGAGTGGAAGAGAGGATGGGTTTCTTCGCCATCGGAATGTCTACCATGTTCTACACCTGCGCCGACGCCCTCCCCGTCTTCCTCCAAGAAAGGTAACAATTTTTTTTCAGTCCATATATCCTTTTCATAATTTTTGAAAATAATAAAAATAATAAAAAACATTCCTTTGGTTTGTATTTTTTCTCTATATATAATATAATTATTTGTTTGTTTGTTTTATTAAAAAGGAACATATATATCATTTATAATTTTAGTGTAATGCTACACCTACTATTAAATCTACTATCTTTTTCTTTATTAACTTAGGTGGCACATTATTATTGAATATTTGTACCACCTATTCTACAATAATCTTTACTAATAATATGCCATTTAAGATAGTAAATAAAAATGTAGTAGATTTAGTACTAGATGGAGCATTATCCATAATTTTATATCTAGCTAGCTAGTCTGGTATGTTGTTCAAACTCTGAATTCTTATTAATTATTTATTTATGCACTACAAATTAATTAATTAAGGTACATATTCATGAGAGAGACGGCCTACAACGCCTATCGCCGCTCCTCCTACGTTCTCTCCCACGCCCTCGTAGGATTCCCTCCCCTCGTCTTCCTCTCCATCGCCTTTGCTGCCACTACCTTTTTCGCTGTGGGCCTCGCAGGCGGCTTCCAAGGTTTCCTCTTCTTCTTCCTCATCGTCCTTGCCTCCTTCTGGGCCGGTAGTGGGTTCGTAACTTTCCTCTCTGGCGTTGTCACTAATGTCATGCTCGGCTTCACTGTTGTCGTTGCTGTCCTTGCCTACTTCCTACTCTTCAGTGGTTTCTTTATCAACCGAGACAGAATCCCGGCCTACTGGATTTGGTTCCACTACCTATCCCTTGTAAAATACCCGTATGAGGCCGTACTTCAAAACGAGTTTGGTGATGCTAGCAAGTGCTTTGTGAGAGGGATTCAAATGTTCGACAACACGCCATTAGGTGCCCTTCCGGCTGTCATAAAGCTCAACGTGCTCAAATCGATGAGCAAGTCATTAGGAGTGAGCATTACTAGTAACACATGCATCACAACCGGCGCAGACATATTGAAGCAACAAGGGATCACGCAGCTGACCAAGTGGAACTGCCTGTGGGTCACCGTGGCTTGGGGGTTTTTCTTTAGGATCTTGTTTTATTTCAGCTTGTTGTTGGGCAGCAAAGGAAAGAGGAAGTAGAAGGTTTTTTTTTTTTTTTGAAAATTATATATACTCTGTTTTTTCTCGTTCTTTTGATTTATATTTGCAAGACAAGTTGGATGTAGGTACGTAATTTAAATTTGATGTTGACAAACAATACCAAAATTGTTGAGAGATGAAGGGTTTCTTGGCTAAGAACATGTGTGATATTTGCATGCATGCTAGCATTTTTTTTATAAAACAAAATTACAATTTAATTTCTTTATGTATCCATTTTTTGTTGTTCTCTCAAGGGGTACCACTACCCCACTCATGAGATTAGTAATATACACCTGCCGATGCACGTGTTAATTTTAAAAATATAGTAAAAATTGTGATTTGCACAGGTCACATCTTAATAAATATAATTTTTAAAAGTATTTTTTTTTAAAAATAATACTACCATTCTTTTCACTACCTTAGGTGGCATACTCCTATTGGAGAGTTCTCCCGCCTACTTTATCTTCCTCTACCTATTGGAGTGTGCCACCTAAGGTAGTGAAGAGAAATGTAGTGAAATTGGTAGCGGCTCTAGCATTACTCTCACATAGGACATGTGAAGCACATATTAGTAATATGTATACTAGGTTTGCCAGTTGACATGTGCCTATGGCACGTCTTCAAAACAGTGCACCTTGTTTGATCATATAAAATAGTTTTGGAGGTCCAACAAATTAATTGAAGTAGCAAACATAGAGCAAAAAACATATTATATGATTTTTCTGATTTTTTAAAAATTATTTTTAAAGTTTTTAAAATTTTAAATTTTTTAGTTTTTAATTTTCTAAATTTCCTAAAATTTGTATTTTCTTAATTTTTTGAATAGAAGAGGGAGGGAGGGAGAGAGAGAAAAAAAAAATTAAATAAATATAGGAGTTGTTTTGGGTGGGAGATTTAAATTTGATTTTTGGGGGGAACTTTTGGAGGGAAAATATGTATTGTAAGGTTAGATCTGGGCCTTTGATTTTTTTGGAAATTGAAGGGGAGAGCCACTTGATAGCTTTCTTTGTGTTTTATTACATAGATAAAGGATATAATAAGAGAGTTGGACCTGACGTGAGAAGCATGTGTTAATAAAAATAAATTAAAGTGAAAACTCTTATGTAAACGTGCGGTGTACGTGTTAATTAAAAAACTTTAAAGTAAAAAATATATATGCTTTACGTGCGTTTTGCGTGTCGATTAAAAAAAGTTAAGTAAAAAATGGAAGAGTTGGAGTTGTACGTACAACGCACGTGTCCATTAAAAAACTTGAGTAAAAATTGGAGAGTTTGAGTTGCATATGCAATGCAAGGGTTTGTTTGTTGACAAATTACAACTCCAACTCTCTCATTATAATATAGACTAGTAAGTTTCACGTGCGATGTACGTTTTAATAAAGGCTTGGAGTTAAACGTGTGATATACATAAGTCGGTAATAATTAGCATGCACAATGAATGCCTTAATTAAAAAAAAAGTTGGAGTAGAAGGGGCGATACTCTTAAGTTTGAAAGGATGTTGAAGAAGAAACTTTGATTTTTGCATGTGCGATGCACGTGCTAATAAATATAGTTAGAGTTGTACATGTGGTACCCGGGTTTGTTTGATGAGAAAGTGGTGTTTTATTTGAAAAAAATGGAGATAAACGGGTGATACACGTAATTCAAAAAAAATTAAATAAAAACTTTGAAGACTTTGATTTGCACGTACAATGTATGTATTAATAAATATAGATAAATGGAGATGGAGGTGCGCGTGCGATGCACAGATTTGATTGGTGAAAAAAATATTTACAAATTGTTTGTTTGTTTGAAAAGTTTGAAAAGTTTGATTTGCACGTATGATACAAGTGTTAATAAATGAAGATGGATGTGTGCGTACAACGCACGAATTTGTTTGGTGACAAAAATAAAAAATAAAAAATTGTTTATTTGCTTAAATCCTAACTCCCCCATTAATATAAGAGATAAGAGATATATTGGAGGACAGAGTAAGAAGGAGATTTGAAACAGAATGAGCTGTCAGTATGAAACATGAAGAAGAGATGACTATGACTCAGACAAGGAGGAAGAGAGCTAGTAATTTGAAACAGAAATTGGTTGAATGAATTTACTACTCAACATTGTGGAAATGTCCTTGATGTTTTCGTCATAAAGTTGAGTCCTTCACTAAAATTGTTTTCTCTGTCTAGATTGTACTTCATGAAGTGCTTTCAAGGTGGGTGCGTGCATGTGTCTCACTTCACTCGCTCGCCCTATGTTTCAACAACCCAATCGGAGAGATGGCCAGTCCGGTTTTTTTTAGTCCACCCAGGTTCAACTTCGCACTACAAAATAAATAGGAATCGACGGCGTTTTTGTTTAATAATGGCCGGCGTTTTGAAAGCGCCGGCCTTTAGTTCTTGGCGTTTACGGAAACGCCGCCGCAAGCGCCGTCCATTCCGCCGCCGGGGATTCTATTAGTTTCCCCGGCGCAAATGAAACGCCGGGGATTTTTAGAACAATCCCCGGCGTGTGGTAAACGCCGGCCATTGTGGTCTGAATTTTTAAAATATATTACCGTTATTTACTATACCCCGGCATTGGTAAAACGCCGGGGATTGTATGAAACCTGCTGAATCAATATTCCCACTGAATAGCCTCCAGTACTCCAGACACAATTCATCTACTGTACTCAAAAGTTATAACCTCCAGTACTCCAGACATAATAGTCAACATCTAGCTCAGAGCAATAACACAAAGTCATAATATATATCATTAAATGAGGACTTCAAATAAATCTTTCAAGGGATTGACAACAACTCCATTGATAAATAAGCAGCTAAGAGACATCTCAGTTTACTGTTTTAGCATAAACGCAAAGCCAACAGATACAAAGGAACCAAAGTCATAATAGCATCAGTTTTTAGAAGAACTAACTACAACCAACAAGAAGTCGTTTTACAATTTATTAGTTCAATTCCAAACACTTCTAAGTCTTTCGGCAGAGAAGATAGTAGAATAACTTTGATATCCACAGATGTTATGTTGTTACTGCTAGAATCCATAATTAAGCACCGTCAGCCTTCGCGCCGTTTTCACAAACTCGCTGCACAATGGGAAAATAAATAAACTCAGTCCTAGTCAAAATGTATGAAAATAAATAGGCTGAAACAAGTTGAAAAAATGTATAAGTTGTACTGGAATAAGAACTTTTTAAAATGTGATAAGAACAGCCTATAAAAATTACACCATTCACCATTCACATGCACAACCTAGATAAAATTACACCATTACTGATGCTCATGCTTCACAAAATAACCAGTACTGATGCTCATGCTTCACATATAATCAAAAGAGAAGCATAAAGAATTTCGTCCTATAAACTCCCTAGCATAAAGAGAAGCATAAAGAAATATTTTAGTTATGTATCTTTAAAAGCAGTGATCAAATTGAATGTTGTAATTATGAGTATGGGTAGGGACAAATACGGGGCTTGAACTTTTGGTATGAGCTTACCTATCTAAATGTCAAACTTTTGCCCTTGTTGACCCATATGCAGACTTATTGGTATCATATATGTTACTGTCAACTAATTTATTTAAAAACTTTATTTTGGATGTTAGCGCCATTAAAGATGAATGAGTAAACATTTAGAAGAGATTGCAGGCAACACTTTGATCAAGGGAGCATAAGTGAGAGAGTGATATGGAAATATTTGAAGTACATGTAGATAGTTTATGGTATTATGTTTACAAATAAATTAAATTATGTATATATATATATTATTTTTGAGATTCTATATTTTATTTAAAATTTTTATAAGAAAATAATTTATAAAAATATAGTTAGTAGATTAACTGAAAAATAAAGACAGTTACTCTACCTGTAATATCTTTTTATAAATTAAATTTCACAAACAATGGATTGAATGTCTGGTTTACTCTACCTGTAATATCTTTATTTCTTTAGAGTATTGATAACAATTTAAACACTTTAAGGAGCGCATCCAAAGATCCAATACCAGCTGATACGCCCGATTTTCTAAGGAATGCTGAAACCGATACCAGAAAGAGGCTGATGCCAAACTTGGTACCGAGTATCCAGAGCACGATTTATTTATATGCAATGTACAACATTTAAGATGTTAATCTCATGTATTTTAACTGAAACTACTGTATATTTGACTACGTAAGACATAACATGGGTAAAGATGTATCAAATACATTAAATGTTAATGCTTAGACAGTGTACATGATGTACATTATGACTGAACATGTATATTCTGAAAAGTTTTCAGTGCATCACGTTTGCTCTGGCCGCATCCTCATTTAATTCTTCCCACGGTCCCAAGGACCATCCAAGTCATTCTTAGGAGTTCTATCTATGTATCTATCTATCTATCTTCTCTGTTATATTGAACTACATTGTTAGGCATATTATGCACTCTCAAAACTTGAACACCAAACAACATATTTTTTGCTGATATGATTGTACCATTACAGATATTAAATTGGGGACTACATAATCATATTTAAACTATACGTGCTCATGTAACTGCTTGAGCCATTCCAGAATCAAATGTTTCCTTTGCAAATATGATATATAGTTCAACTTTTGTTGTAAATTTTGTTGAACTATATATCAGAGATCCATTGTCACCAGTTCAACTAAATGTGATATATATCATATTTAGTTCAACTAAATATGATATATAGTTCAACAATTCTGCTAAAATGGATATATAGTTCAACTAAAATGGATATATAGTTCAACTAATATGATATATATCATATAGTTCAACTAAAATGGATCTCTGATATATAGTTCAACAATTCTGCTTTCTTCAAGTGTAAATAGTTCAACTAAATATGATATATAGTTCAAATAAATATGATATATAGTGTAACCAGTTCTGCTGTCTTCAAGTGTGAAATCAAAAACTCTCAAATTTGATATATAGTTCAACTAAATATGTATTTGGGGCTGAATGTACCTTTAATATCTTCTCATCAGGACATTGTACGTCCAGCGATGTCGTCGAAGGGATCACCAAGGTCGTCGGCTTCCTCTTCATTCGGATGACTGGAAGATGTCGGCTCTCTAACATCATGCTATATAAGAAATAAGTATGAAAGATGCCATGAGTCGGATTGGTACACACAATTAGTCAGATTCGTATAAAATGCTAATGCTAAGCAATTGGTAGACACAATTAGATAAGAACAATACTCTATATAATTTGTCCAGAATCTGAGAATATATTATTCTGAATTATTTGTGATCTTTTTATAGAAAAGAGGATAGAGATGAAAGATCAATAAGTGTCTTTTGTGCTTCATCAAAGATCAAACTGTCAAAGCTTGTAAGATGCTCGAAATCTCTAAGATTTAGTAAGATTTAGAGAATACAAAAAAGATGCCATCCTTACTTTTTTCCATGCCTAATTTGGTTTTGTTGATTATAACTTCTTAATCAACTAAATTGTTGATGTCCTTATCGTTTCATATCAACATCAATTAACAGAGGAACTAGTGATTTGTGACTTAGCTCAACAGTAGATATTTATAATAATATCATGTATGACTAAGTAAACTCATGCATCATGTTATTCAACAGATCGATAGCTCAACAGTAGAACTGGAAGTAATAAGATAGTATCATTTCTTGCTTAACAACAAACACAATCACAAGTAACTACGTAGCCTATTGATTAATAATTAGTAAGTTGCCATCACCAATTATTTTTGATTCAGCGATAATCACAAACACAATGTCACATTAAAAATTAATAGCAAAACCACAAGATGACATTGGTTCATTTATGCAGTATAAATCGTAACCTAAAAAGTTTCATGAATGTGACTGATTACTAATTCAATCAAATAGCAGTATAATTACTAATTCAATCAAATAGCAGAATATACCACCAGTAGAGACCCAAATCCACCTTGCCCAATCTTGCAGCTTGTTTGGAACCCTTGCGCACAATCCCTCAAAGTCTCGTCGTCATTCACTAACTAAATTCCTACCAAAATCAACACCGTAAACCAACAGATTCAATATACACACCATAAACCAACAAAATTCAAACAAAATCAACAAAAATCAACAAAAATCTACACCGTTAACAAACAAAATTCAAGATCCAAACCAACAAAAAAATCCACACCATATTGGCAGATTGCAAGTAAATAACTCACCATATTGGCAGATTGCAACGGCGGCGGCGACGATATCCAACGGCGGCAAGCGGCAGGCGCCGAGATCGAGATCGACGATATCGAAATCGAAGAAAGAAAAAAGGAATGAAGTGGAGATTGGGGCGTCGAAATCGAAGAAAGGAAGAAAGAGGAACGAAATCGAAGAAGAATCGAAAAAAGAGAGAGGGTTTGATTAAGGAATCGAAAGAGAGAGGGTTTGATTAAGGAATCGAAAGAGAGAGGGTTTTCGGGAGACGAACGAAATCAAAAGAAAGAATCGACGAATTTGGGGCGAACGAAATAGGGTTTTCGGGAGAGAGGCGCGAACGAAATAGGGTTAATATGGCGCGAGTAATTTGGGGCGAACGAAAAAAGAGAAAGGGAAGTGGGGGATTTTAGTGCGTAGGTGGGGAGTTTTCCCCGGCGCTTTCCAGCGCCGGGTATTTATAGAATGGCCGGCGCTATAATAAAAAGCGCCGGGGAATTCCCCGGCGAAAACTCAAAGCGCCGGGGAATGTACGCCATATATTCCTATTTATTTTGTAGTGTCGGTAGGCTCGGGTATAACATAAAGATATATGTTTAATCTAGTTAAGTTTTCAGTATTTTCGGTTTTCAATATTTTGAAAAAATCCAAGTTAATGTTGGTAAGAGAAATTAAATTGTTTTTAAGTAATTGATATGGGTCAGATGACGTGGCCCCTCCTGAGCAACAGGATCCCCTCAAAAGGCATTCACCACCGGATCATCCAGATCTGCCACGTCAGCCTGGAAACCACCCTGGCCTCCGCCACGTCAGCCCTAAACCACCCCGGGTCCGTGCCATGTCAGCCCTATACCACTTGGGCTTCCGCCACGTCAGGCCCACGGGCAATCGGGTCCAGACCCGACCCCAAACGGGTCCAGACCCGGTTGGCTTTTTCTATAAATACCAGGCCCCCTACCCCTTCCAAAGGCAATCAATCTTTCCGCTCTAAAACCCTAGTTACTGTTACTCTCCTTCAGTAACTGACTAGATCGTCGGAGGGTCTGCCACTAGGACCAACCCCAGTATTTCTAGACCGAGTACAGGTACACGAGACCTCTGGAGTTGAGCCTCCAGATCCGAGCCGAGCATCCAATCTCCACCTCACTCCCGCCTACTCCTGAGCCGTTCCCCCAGTTGAGGGTCGGGCGTACCGTCCGTACCGAAGCTTCCGCAAAAATACAAATCGAGAAGAACTCACACCTGGTGCAGCCACCCCCCCAAAAACAAACCGCATCAAGTTGGCGTCGTTTGTGGGAAACAAGTGCGGACGCCAGCCCGAGCTCAGCCATCAACGGTATCCCGTCAATCCGATTGCACATGGCACCTAAGGCTAGGAGAGCTGTCACCCCTACACGTCGCCAGAAAGTCCCTCCTTAGGACGTCCCTGCCGACACTCATGGATCCAACAATCCGGGTATCAGCCTCGGACACCAGTTGGGTACCTCTTGTTCGGTCGTACCCGACCTACGCGGAGTCATCCAGAATCGACAGGCAAGCCAGACTAGGGGAGGGGCCGCTCCCAACTCGATCCCGAACCATCCCAGACCTCCGCCCCAAGGGCGGGAACCGGCGCTCAGCCGCATCGGCCGGAGGCTGCCGCCCCAACGTAACTAGGCTGAACGAGCTCCGGTCAGCCACCAGGAGTTCCAAGACTTCCGGAAAGAGATCATGGAGGCTATCCGGGGGACCCCCGTTGACGAGACGCTCCACCATTCTCACTCGTGTTCGGATGTCGAGGCCAGCGCATCCTGCGGCCTGACAGTCCCACCGGAGTATGACGATGACGTCCTGAAATGCCTCCAAGAAATAGAAGACCGCCTCGTCCACTTCAGCGACGGCGGCCCGAGGCCGGCTCAGGGCCACAGGCCGACCCGACCTCCTTTCTCCACCGCAATCCTACTGGTGGAAATACCTTGGAGTTTCTGCCCACTACAATTCGAGACTTATGACGGCGAGGGTAATCCTTCTGATCACATGGAGGGCTTCAAGACCCTCATGATGATTCACAGTGCATCGGATCTCCTCCTGTGCCGTGCCTTTTCCGCCACCCTCCGGGGTCCGGCTCGGGAATGATTTTCTAAGCTCCCCTCCGGATCCATTTACTCTTTCAACCAACTGGAGGGCAACTTCCTCGCCCACTTCGTGATCAGCAGGAAAGCCGAGAAGATGAGCGCGTTCCTACTGGACCTCCGACAGAAGGAAGGGGAGTCGCTCCGGCTGTTCGTCCGAAGGTTCACCATAGAGGCAAGGTCGGTCTCCTCCCTCGACCCAGGGGTCGCCTCGACAGCATTCCGGCACAACATCCGGCACGGTCAGCTGAAGGCATCACTGAATCCAAAGGACCCCAAAGAAGTTTTCGTAAAGGGGAAATGCAAGGCCGACGAGGCGGAGCCAGCAAAGAAGGTCCCAAAAGACGGGGGCGTCATGAAAAGGGCCCCTTCGGTCCCCCGCTTCGAGAGGTACACTCCGCTGACGCAGAACATATCAACTATCCTCTTAGCGATCTAAGACAGGGACCTCTTTCAATTCCCTCCTCGACCGACCAACAACAACAAAAAGAGTGATTAGCGGTTCTACTGCCACTTCCACCGAGACAACGGGCACGACACCGACCATTACTGCACCCTGAAGGACGAGATCGAGGCCCTCATCCAACGAGGGTACTCCGGGAGTTCAAACGGGAAGACACCAAGGACCAAAGAGACACGAGGAATAGGAGACCTTCTCCTCCTCCTCGAGCACTCAGACAACATCCCGAGCGGGACCCCAAGCTAGAAGAACCCGAGGTCCAAGCCATCTTGCATTGCGTCCATGGAGGGCCCATGGGAGGGGAGTCCAACACTTCCCGCAAGGCATTTGTCCGAGGGGTCAACGCCATCCAGGGCCCCCTATCCCCCCAAGTCCAGTAACTCCATATCTCCTTCTCTGGGGAAGACCTGGAGGGAGTTCAGCTCCCGCACTGCGATGCTTTCGTCATCAGCCTCAGCATGGCGAACTTCGAGGCTCGTCGGATCCTCGTAGACAATGGAAGCTCGGTAAACATCCTCTTCCTGGAGACATTCGAGAACCTAAAGCTCTCCCGGGATAAGCTAAAGCTAGCCGGGTACACCCTGCATGGGTTCTCCGGCGTCCCGGTGCCAATCGAGGGGATTTTGACTTTAGATGTCACCGCCGGTACGATCCCTCACAGGCGGACCGAGTCGATGGACTTCATGGTTGTAAACGTCAAGGCAGCCTACAATATCATCCTCAGCCATCCCGGGTTCTGCTCCCTCCAGATGATTCCCTCGGCCTACCACCAAAAGCTGAAGTTCCCCACCAAGTCAGGCGTCGGAGATGTCCGAGGGAACCAAGAAGCGGCACGATCGTGCTTTATGACGGCAATCGGGGGCGGTATGTTCCCCCTAGATGCCGTCGAGCTGCAGCCCGAAAGAAGAAGAAGTTCCCGAGTTAGAAGAAGTCTCGTTCGAGACAGGGGATGCGTCGAAGTGTTTCTGAGTGAGCTGCTCCCTTGCTTCCAACCTCAAATCTGCCCCGATCGACTGTATTCGCCGCAATGTAGACCTCTTCGCCTGGAAGCCCTTCGATATGCCTGGTATCTCTGAAGACCTGATCATGCACAAACTAAGTGTGACCCCCGGCTCGAAGCCGATCGTCCAGAAGCGACGTAAGTTCGCCTCGGAGCGGCAACAGGCGGTGAAAGCGGAGGTGGACAAACTCTTGTCTGCTCATTTCATATAGGAGGTCAGCTACCCTGAGTGGTTGGCGAACGTCATGATGGTCAAAAAGTCGAGCAGGAGCTGGAGGATCTGCATAGACTTTACCAACCTCAACAAGGCGTGCCCCAAAGATCCGTTCCCTCTCCCCAGCATCGACGCTCTGATCGACGCTACATCGGGTCACGAGCTCCTTTCTTTCATGGACGCCTTCTCAGGCTACAACCAGATCCGAATGTTCCCTCTTGATATAGCCAAGACGTCTTTCGTCACGGACCAGGATCTTTATTGCTATCGGGTTATGCCCTTCGGGCTGAAGAATGCCGGTGCTACTTATCAGAGGCTCGTTAACCGAGTCTTCAAGGATCAACTGGGCACAACATGGAGGTGTACGTAGATGACATGCTCGTCAAAAGCCACCAGAAACAGGATCACGTCGCCGACCTGGAAGAAGCTTTTGAGGTCCTTCGGACCCACAATATAAGACTCAATCTGGCGAAGTGTGCGTTTGGCATCTCCTCGGGGAAATTCCTCAGGTTTGTCGTCAGTCAGCGCGGCATCGAGGCGAACCCCAAAAAAATTCAGGCCATAATAGACATGGCCCCTCCCAGAAACATCAAAGAAGTCCAGATGCTCACGGAAGCCTGGCGGCCATCGGCCATTTCCTCTCCAAGTCCAGAGAAAAGTCCCTTCCATTCTTCAAGGCTCTGCACAGAACCGGAGGCTTCGAGTGGGGTACTCATCAGCAAGAGGCGTTCGCCCAATTGAAAGAGTACCTCGCCAACCCTCCTCTCCTCAGCAAGCTCGAACCAGGTGAGCCCTTCTGGCTTTACCTTTTGGCTTCAAAAAACGTGCTCAGCGCTGTCCTCATTTGAGAAGATAACGGAGTCCAAAAGCCTCTGTACTATGTGAGCAAGGTTCTGCTCGCCGCTGAGACCAGATATTCTAGAATGGAGAAGGTAGCATACGCCTTGGTCATGGCCGCACGGAAGCTCCGTCCCTATTTTCAGGCGCATTCGATTCAGGTGCTCATGGACCAGCCTCTGAAGGCCGTGCTCTACAAGCCCGAGAGCTCCGGACAATTGGTCAAATGGTCGATCGAGCTCAGTCAATACGATATCGGCTATCAGCTAAGGATGGCCATCAAAGGGCAGGCCCTCGCCAAGTTCATCACGGAATGCACCATCTCCGAGCAACCCGAAAGCAAGGAGGCCGACCAGACGTGGGAAGTTTACGTCGATGGTTCCTCCTGCGAAGTGGGGAGTGGTGTAGGTATTATTCTGCAGGGTCCTGACGGTTCCTCCTTCAATATTGCCTCCGCCTCAACTTTCTGGCCTCTAACAACGAGGCTGAGTATGAGGCCATGATTGCTGGGCTCACCCTGGCGCATCAGGCCGGCGCCAGACAGATCAGGGACTTCATCGACTCTCATCTCGTGGTCAACCAGATCACCGGAGAGTACGAGGCCCGTGACGATCGGATGATCAGGTACCTGGACGTTGTCCAACGGCTATTGACGTCCTTCGATGAGTTGGCGGTCTTAAGGTGTTGGAATTTCGGGGCATAAATGCAACGGATTAAAACAATAAAATCGAAACCCAATCGCAGGATCCATGCAAAACAAGATGTTTAATTCGTAGTTATGAACGTTTACCTTAAAACGAAGCTTTAACAGTTGAGAAAAGGATGACTAATGGAGGTCCAAGCTTCTTGAATCACCACGCATCCCGCTCACGCGATCTACGCTCTATCGGTATCCACACGAACACTTGGTTTTTGAAGGAGCGATGTACTAGCATCCGAAAACCAAATTCACTCTATCTCCATCTTCTTCTCTCAAACGGCTAGGGTTTTTCTCTTAGCCATGAACCCTAATTTGAGAGTTTTAAGATCTTTATATAGAGAGACAAATCTGTTTTTCTCTAAAGCCTAATCCTATTGGGCTTTTATTAAAATTAGAATTCTTAATTAAATAAATAATTAAGTCAAACTTAATTAATATTCTAATATAATTCTAATTCTAATCATTAGTAAATTTGAAATTATATTTAATTAATTAATTAAGTCCCACTTAATTAATATCATAAATAAATTCGAATTACTATTTAATTTAAATTCATAATTTAAATCAAATCTCCTTCAAGCGTTCTTGTGTGTGACCCTTTAGGTTATTATTACGTTGGAAATAATTTTAATATCCAATAATAAAATTATAAACAATGAGCGGCATCTAGTAATACATCATTGCTACCCAAGTAATAATAATAATTGGTGATCCAATAAAACCTTTCGTGATTAATGTTTCCGTGTAATATAATCCCTTTAACCAAATATTATAGATTAAACTCGAGGCATGTTCTCAGTCATCCTCTTCAACATTTAATCCGGGTTTCCTTGATCAATGAGTAGACTATTAAAACAAATCATTATTTGAGCATGGCCATGCATTTCATAGTCTCACTCAATCAAGAGGCCAATAATATCTCTCCTAATTATAGGAGGGTTAAATTCTTTATCTATCATTCATATTTCTCATACGACTCATAATATACCCGATGTCCACTTTTATCATCACCCGGTCAAAGGTAACTTTTAATGTAGTCAAAGTATATTAATCCTCGTATAGAAATATAATGATCTCAAGTCAGAGGATCATTACACCATTATCACTGTGAGTCTTTCTTATGACTTTATTTAAACATGAAGAATCTCACTGTGGGTCTATCCAGTGCCATGTAGAATCTTACATGCACCTATGTTCTTGACTTTAGTATCACTATACCTATGACCAATGAGATGTGGTCATCAGTCAACAAACATACTAATCTTTATGCATTATTATTGTCCCATAATGACAATGCTTGATTAGGGATATTTAGGAATATAAACACTATTCATATAATCTCATTTTTAAGTCACATACTTAAAGATATAGAATACGTATTATATATTCCAAGGACATTTATTACTCTAACATTTTTATCGCAGTAAATTAAGACATAATAAATTAACATATAATAATCAATAGAACACAATCATTAATTAACAAAAGTATTTCCTAGAAGCACAATCACATTGTCTCTAGGGCACTTACACTAACAATCTCCCACTTGCACTAGAGCCAATCACTCATGTATCTAATACCCATGGAACTAGTGTGACCTTCGTGCTTCTGCTGCGACAAAGCCTTAGTCTTGTGGGTCCGCAACGTTATCTTAAGTATGCACTTTACATATGTATGTATTCTGACTTAAGCCGATTAATCTTTTAGATCTATCTCTATAGATCCTGATCCCTAAGACATATGTATCATCGCCAAAGTCTTTTATCGAGAAACTATTTCCCAACCAAATCTTCACAACCTGTAGATTAGGAATGTCATTCCCTATTAATAATATGTCATCTACATATAATACTAGGAATGACACATGGCTCCCACTAATCCTTCGTAAACACACGACACATTTTCATTTTGCATGAAGCCAAACTCTTTGACTGTTTCATCAAAACGAATGTTCCATCTCCTCGAGGCCGGCTATAATCCATAAATGGACCATCGCTTCTCACAGACCATTCTAGCAAACTTTGGATCGACTTGACATCCATTTGCCAGATTTCATAGTCATAGTAAGTTGCTATCGCAAGCAAAATCCTGATGGATTTGACCATAGCCACCGGTGAGAAAGTTTCATCATAGTCACTACTATGAATCTGTTTCGAAACCTTTCGCCACTAGTCTCGCTTTGTAGGTCTGTACATTACAATCCACGTCAGTTTTCTTCAAGAAACCCACTTGCACCCTATGGGTTTTATCCCTTCGGGTGGTCCAACCAAAGTCCATACTTTGATTTTCATACATGGAATCCATCTCAGATTTCATGGCCTCCAGCCATCTCTCAAAATCTAGACTATTCATAGCATCTTTGTAGGTGAGAGGCTCATCATCATCTATGATCTTCACATCGCCAATTTGAGTCAGAAGAAATCCACGATATCTCTCTGGCTCATAGCGAATCCTACTAGATCTACGAATAACCTGTGTTTCTTGAGCAGTGTTGTTATCAACATCTTGAGTCACATTCTGCTCATGTTCCAACTCTGGTTCAACATTATTCTGTGGTTCTCGATCCTCATCGAGATTTATTGTCCTCCCACTATTTTTCTTAGAAAGTAAATCTCTCTTTAGAAACATAGCCATTCAAGCAACAAACACTTTGTTCTCGGAAGGTTTATAGAAATAATACCCTTTTTGTTTCCATTGGGTATCCCACAAAATCTGATTTTGGTCCTAGCTTGTCAGAGATCATACGTTTCACAAACGCTTCATATCCCCAAATTTTCAAAAATGACACGCTGTGACGTTTCTCAGTTCATATCTCATATATGGTGTCTTTTGAACTGATTTAGAAGGAACTCGGTTTAGTGTTTCTGCAGCCGTCTCTAGGGGCATAACCCCAGAAACTAATTGGAAGATCCCCTAGACTCATCATCAATCGCACCATGTCCAACAAAATGCGATTTCTCCTCTCAGACACACCATGTCTTTGTGGTGTTCCAGGAGGAGTGAGTTGTGATACTATACCACACGCTTTTAAGAAATTTTAAGCTTAGGTATTCTCCTCTACGATCAGATCGTAGAGTTTATACTTTCGCCTATTTGTTTTTCGTCTTCAATCTCTTACTCTTTGAATTTTTCAAACGATTCGGATTTGTTCTTCAAAAGATACACATATCCGTATCTACTAAAATCATCAGTAAAGGTTAAAATTAGTAAAAGCCACCTCTTGCCAACATACGCATTGGACCACATACATCACTATGTATCAATTCCAATTGTTTGGTGGCCCTCTCACCTTATCCGGTAAAAGGAATTTTAGTCATTTTGCCAATGAGACATAGTTCACATTCATCGTATGATTCAAAATCAAACTTATCCAAGTATCCATCCTAATGTAACTTGGAAATGCGATTCTCATTTATATGGCCTAAATGACAGTGCCAGAGGTATGTTTGATTTGAGTCATTTATCTTTAGACGTTAATTATTTACATTATAGATAGGAGTATCAAAATCAAGAACATATAAACCATTAAACAAACGTGCAACCTCATAGGTAACATTATTTAATGAAAAGGAACAACAATTGTTCTGAATCAAAAAGGCAATCTTGTCCAAACAAGAAACCAAAATAATGTTTCTGCAAATTGCAGGCACGTAAAATAGTTCTCAAGTTCTGAAATAAGCCCCATGGGCATCGATAAATAATTAGTCCCTACAGCTAAAGCAGCAACCTTTGCTCCATTGCTAACATGTAGGTCGACTTCTCCTAACGCCAAAGTTCTACTCCTTCGCCGTTTATGCACATTTATACAAATGTGAGAATCACATCCAGTATCTAATACCCATGATGTAGAAGTAGACAAATTTGACTTCTATAATATAAATACCTGAATCAGAAATCTGAACAGCCTTTAGTTTCTTCAGATCCTCCAAATAAGTTTGACAGTTTCTCTTCCAATGACCCGGCTTCTTGCAATAGTGACAATCACCCTTTGCCTTTGCCTTTGCAACACCTCCAGTAGGCTTCAAAGCCTTAACAGCGGGTTCTGGATTAGCAGGCTTAGATCCAATCTTGTTCTTGCCTTTCCATTTACCCTTTCCTTTGGCATTCCCTTTGTTGACCATCATTATGGGAGCAGGGGACGCCTTCTGAATGTTGGTCTCAGCAGTTCAACATAGCCAACAATTCGGTAGGTGTCTTGTCTATCTCATTCATATTGTAATTCATTACAAATTTGAGCATAGTCGCTGTTCAAAGATTGCAAGATTAGATCTATCTGAGCTTCCGGACTGATGGCGGAACCCAGAGTAGCAAGGTACTCCATATATCCAATCATCTTTAGAACATGCGGTGCAACTGGATCACGATCACCCTATTTACACGCATATAAGGCTTTACTTGTATCAAACCTCTCTTGACTAGCCTGTCCTTCAAACATACGTTTAAGGTGCTCTATCATTATATGAGCATCCATATGCTCATGCTGTTTCTGAAGCTCAAGACTCATAGTCGCAAGCATAAGACAAGTGACATCCGTGTCATCATCGATATGTTTCTGATAAACATTACGTTGATCAACCGATGCACCTACAGGGAGAGGTCCAGGGCGAGGAAATGACATAGAGCTTTCACTCTTACCTGAGGACTATCCTCAAATTCCTTTGCCAATCGAGGAAGTTTGTTCCTGTCAACTTGTCCTTCTCAAGGACAGATCGTACAGAGAAGTTATTTGAGTTGTTTGCCATTAGAATATCTATAATGTAAAATGCATAAAAGAATTAGTCTACGGAATTATTAGTTTATGTTCAAATGATTATTCATATATATTCATAATATATATCTCCCACTATTTTGATCAAATTAATAGCCCTTACTATTAATTCGGAAAGCATTTAGTATATATCTTTCTAGTGAGCCAAGATCCATATTTCATCATGTCTTGAGTCAGCGTTGGCCGAAACTCCCAAAACACAACTATTTAGGTAGACAACATTTGTCAATTATATCACGTATATAACTCTTGGATAGTTTGGTGAACAACCATTGCTCTAATTTATCTAATAAATTTTCGCCAAACTCTATGCTTCTAAGTTCATAATCTTATTGTGATGACTTAGTTAAGTTAGGCCCAATGAATCAACATAACGAGTATCACATTTACTCTTTCGCACCTCACCACGATTAAAAGGAGCACTCTGCTTTGGCAAACCCACCCCTTATGATCTAGGCCTTGATGAGTGTTATTCATTGGAAAGCATCTTGTTTAACTTAATATTTATTAAGGGATTTACTTATAAATGATCATGATCCCATCATAAAGAGATTCTCAATTTTTCCTTGAATCAAATATTTCAAATCAAAATTCGTTGAATGAATGATTTCCAGATCAGAGGTTAACGCACAGACGGCACTATTGGCACCCCTTTTCTTACAGATTCGTAATCGGTTGTTGACAAAATCATTCAATCGTTGAATAATGAAAATTCATATTTAATTACCGTGTTTCATAAACACAAGAATCTCATGATCGTTTATTTAATGTTCATCTTAAATCGTTATAGATTTTATCTTGTTTAAGCATGAATGGGGTGTCGTATCTAATACATTCATCTTAATCTAATTAAGCATGCATCTCTTAAATCGTTATAGATTTTATCTTGTTTAAGCATGAATGGGGTGTCGTATCTAATACATTCATCTTAATCTAATTAAGCATGCATCTCTTAAATCGTTATAGATTTTATCTTGTTTAAGCATGAATGGGGTGTCGTATCTAATACATTCATCTTAATCTAATTAAGCATGCATCTCTTAAATCGTTATAGATTTTATCTTGTTTAAGCAGGCATGGCATGGGTGATGTATCTAATACATACATTAATACATTATTAATCTAATTGAAGCATGCATCATAATGTATTCTACACAGACATTCATACATCAATATGTAAAGTGCAGTATGTAAACGTGCTTGGTTATGGCCTTTATCCTACATGATCCTTTCAAGCTAATGAAAGGATCGAGGTCAATCTATGGTGGAAAATATAAATACAATTACATGTCTTCATTCTCCTTGGTTGCTCCACTTCTTGGATCGTCCTTCAATCTTCAAGTACATTACATTGAATAATTAAAAACAACCTATACTAATGTACTTATGTACTTACATAATAAAACTCGAGTTACATTCGAGATTATACAATTACAAGAATGAAGAAAACGACATGCAAGTCGTATTTACAAAACCAAAACCATAAACCATTAATCTAAGGGTCTTAAGGCCATAACCAGCACCATGCTCAAGTAAACAATTAATAGACATCATCATATGTCACTATACATCAATACATAATAGTACATATCATATCCAATATGATCATATAAGATACATCTCAGAAAACAATTTTCAGAAAATTCGAAATTAAATCAAAAAACCATAAATCGCTGTTTACAGGCAGTAAGCGGCGTTAAACGGCTTACAGATGCGAACCTGACTTTGTCAGTCTTGCTCAGTGGCCTGATTTCAGTCAAAAACCATATATGGTTTGCAAAAATCGGATACAGTACGCAAATTTCACTAAATCTGTGCAATTTTTTAGAAACCGTATCGTATACAATCTACGCGATAAGAACAAATATATAATATTCAAATAATATCATATATTATCTTATCATGTTATACCATATCATATTTCATCATGATCCAATCATAAAAATCATATAAGGCATAATTCAGAAAATTGAAATTAAATCTGAAAACATAAAATTGCATATTTCAGGCCCTAAACGGCGTCAAACGCCTTACAGACGAGTCGGTGATAGCTTAAGCTATCAGTTTTGTTCAGACGCTCATATCCCTTTCCGAAAAGGTACTCATTTACAAAAATCGGACACTAGAAATAGATTTCAGCAAATCTGCAGCAGCCGTTTCAGAATCCATATCGAATACGATTCTCGTAATTAGAACAAACATAAATCATATACATATCAGTATACATACAGATTATAAGATCATCATATGATCATCCCAATCATCATTAACTTATAGTTTATCCATGTATATCAAAACTGTAACAAATAAACGAATTAAAACGTTTTCGCAACCTGGCTCTGATACCATTGTTGGAATTTCGGGGCATAAATGCAACGGATTAAAACAATAAAATCGAAACCCAATCGCAGGATCCATGCAAAACAAGATGTTTAATTCGTAGTTATGAACGTTTACCTTAAAACGAAGCTTTAATAGTTGAGAAAAGGATGACTAATGGAGGTCCAAGCTTCTTGAATCACCACGCATCCCGCTCACGCGATCTACGCTCTATCGGTATCCACACGAACACTTGGTTTTTGAAGGAGCGATGTACTAGCATCCGAAAACCAAATTCACTCTATCTCCATCTTCTTCTCTCAAACGGCTAGGGTTTTTCTCTTAGCCATGAACCCTAATTTGAGAGTTTTAAGATCTTTATATAGAGAGACAAATCTGTTTTTCTCTAAAGCCCAATCCTATTGGGCTTTTATTAAAATTAGAATTCTTAATTAAATAAATAATTAAGTCAAACTTAATTAATATTCTAATATAATTCTAATTCTAATCATTAGTAAATTTGAAATTATATTTAATTAATTAATTAAGTCCCACTTAATTAATATCATAAATAAATTCGAATTACTATTTAATTTAAATTCATAATTTAAATCAAATCTCCTTCAAGCGTTCTTGTGTGTGACCCTTTAGGTTATTATTACGTTGGAAATAATTTTAATATCCAATAATAAAATTATAAACAATGAGCGGCATCTAGTAATACATCATTGCTACCCAAGTAATAATAATAATTGGTGATCCAATAAAACCTTTCGTGATTAATGTTTCCGTGTAATATAATCCCTTTAACCAAATATTATAGATTAAACTCGAGGCAGGTTCTCAGTCATCCTCTTCAACATTTAATCCGGGTTTCCTTGATCAATGAGTAGACTATTAAAACAAATCATTATTTGAGCATGGCCATGCATTTCATAGTCTCACTCAATCAAGAGGCCAATAATATCTCTCCTAATTATAGGAGGGTTAAATTCTTTATCTATCATTCATATTTCTCATACGACTCATAATATACCCGATGTCCACTTTTATCATCACCCGGTCAAAGGTAACTTTTAATGTAGTCAAAGTATATTAATCCTCGTATAGAAATATAATGATCTCAAGTCAGAGGATCATTACACCATTATCACTGTGAGTCTTTCTTATGACTTTATTTAAACATGAAGAATCTCACTGTGGGTCTATCCAGTGCCATGTAGAATCTTACATGCACCTATGTTCTTGACTTTAGTATCACTATACCTATGACCAATGAGATGTGGTCATCAGTCAACAAACATACTAATCTTTATGCATTATTATTGTCCCATAATGACAATGCTTGATTAGGGATATTTAGGAATATAAACACTATTCATATAATCTCATTTTTAAGTCACATACTTAAAGATATAGAATACGTATTATATATTCCAAGGACATTTATTACTCTAACATTTTTATCGCAGTAAATTAAGACATAATAAATTAACATATAATAATCAATAGAACACAATCATTAATTAACAAAAGTATTTCCTAGAAGCACAATCACATTGTCTCTAGGGCACTTACACTAACATAAGGATCCCCAGGGAGCAGAATGCCCAGGCCGACGCCTTGTCAAAGTTAGCCTCCTCGTCCTTCGAGGGCCTCGATCGCACCGTCCTGATCAAAGTACTCCTAAAGCCAAGTACTGACTTCCCCGATCTCTCTGCATCGAAGACGGAGCTCATCCTAACGATTGAACCACTCCTCTCAAGAAGTTCCTAATCAAGGGAAAGCTCCCCAAAGACCGAGCTGAAGCAAGGCGAGTCAGGATCCGTTCAGAAAGGTTCGCCATGATCAACGAGACCCTCTTCAAAAGATCATACACAACGACGGATGGAAGACCCTACCTCCGCTGCCTAACCCCCGATGAAGCAAAATACGCTTTCAAGGAGCTGCATGAGGGAATCAGCGGGTGCCAAATGGGAAGCCACTCGCTTGCACGAAAGGCTTTGAATCACGGGTACTACTGGCCCACAATGCTACAAGATGCCATTGCCCTGGTCAAGAAGTGTGGCCCTTGTCAAAAGTTCTCCCCTGTGAAAAGGGCTCTGCAAGCGAACCTCCGTTCCCGGGCCAGTCCGACCCCCTTTCCGATGTGGGGGATGCATCTGGTAGGCCCATTTCCAAAGGCAACGGGCCAACGAAAGTTTCTCATAGTGGCAATCGATTACTTCACGAAGTGGATCGAGGCCGAGCCACTAGCCACGATCACCGAGCAGCGGACCCAACAGTTTTTCTTGAAACACATCGTCTGCCGATTCGGGATCCCATAGGTGCTCATTACAGACAATGATACTCAATTGGCGGGTAAATATTTTCGAAGGTTCTACAAAGATCTCGGGATCCAGCAATGTTTTTCTTCGGTGTTCCAACTACAGTCAAATGGTCAGGCCGAGAACGCGAACCGCCAAATCCTTGACGGTCTCAAGAAACGACTTGATAACTCTTCCAAGGGGTTGTGGGTTGATGAGGTGCCGAGCATTCTCTGGGACCACCGAATGACAAAGAAAATCCCCACGGGAGAGTCTCCATTCAATCTAACATACGGTACGGAGTCCGTCATTCCCGTGGAGATTGGGATCCCTTCGCCCCGGATCATGGCCTTCGATGAAGCAAGAAACTTGACACAGCTACTTACCAACCTGGATCTCATAGACGAGGTCAGGAAGAAGTCCACCAACCGAAGGAATACCTACCAGCAGAGGATCGAGAGGTTTTACAACAAAAAGGTGCATCCCACCGATATCAAGCTCGGGGACCTCGTCCTCCGGAAGCTGGCAGTATCCAACCCCGACCAAAAAAGGAAGCTGGCCCCAAACTGGGAAGGCCCATACAAGGTATCTGAGGTCGTACGCCCGGGCACGTACCGCCTAACTGACCCAGGAGGCAAAGTTGTCATGCGGCCCTGGAACGCAGAGCACCTCATCAAATTCCTAGAAGGGGAGGGTTAGCCTCTACAGCTCATGTAAAATTATGAAAAATATAATCGGCACGTCGTGCCTTATTTTTGTAAGGTTCAAGTATGTTGTAATTATGACAACTTTCTTGAAACAAGTTCTCATTAAAAGCATGTCTCGATCTCGACATTCGGATGGTGCCGCGAGCCACAAAGAGTTTCCCTTACAAGCTCAGGGCTCGGCACTCAGAAGAAAGCGTGAGCCACAAAAAAGCTTCCCTTATAGGCTTAGGGCTCGGCATTCGGATGGTACTGCGAGCCACAAAAAGCTACACCCTTGCCATCTTCCTGAGAACAAGTGTGGAGACTCGTCATCGACCTCGAGCAAGGTTGTGGCTTCCTTTAAAGCCACTCGACCGTTACGCTCGGCGACGACCTTCAGCTACGTCCATTACTGGCTTTCTCCATGGTGTGGGGGCTCGGCATCTGCACGGAGCATGGTTTGGGCTTTTTCAAGACCATCAACCTATGTGCTCGGCGGCAACCGTCAGCCACACCCTTGCCATCTTCCTGAGAACAAGTGTGGGGGCTCGTCATCGACCTCGGGCAAGGCCATGGCTTTCTTCAAAGCCACTCGACTGTTATGCTCGGCGACGACCTTCAGCTATGCCCATTACTGGCTTTCTCCATGGGGTGGGGGGCTCGGCATCTGCCCCGAGCATGGTTTGGGCTTTTTCAAGACCATCAACCTATGCGCTCGGCGACAACCGCTAGCTACACCCTTGCCATCTTCCTGAGAACAAGTGTGGGAGCTGGTTGTCGACCTCAAGCAAGGCCTTGGCTTTCTTCAAAGCCACGCAACCTTTACACTCGGCGATGACCTTGAGCTATGCCCATTACCAGCTTTCTCCATGGTATGGGGGCTCGGCATTTGCCCCGAGCATGGTTTGGGCTTTTTCAAGACCATCAACCTATGCGCTCGGCGGCAACCACCCGCTACACCCTTACCATCTTCCTGAGAACAAGTGTGGGGGCTCGTCATCGACCTCAAGCAAGGCCTTGGCTTTCTTCAAAGCCACGCGATCTTTATGCTCGACCCCGAACTTCAGCCGCGACCATTTCAAAAATGTTTTCATTAAGGTTTAGGGTGCCCGCCTTCAGCAAATGCCCTGAGCTTCGGGTCGTTGGTTGACCCTCCTCTCACCCATGAGCAACTCGGGGTTTGCAGCTTTTCAAGAGCCAAAACCCCGAATTGTTCGAGGGCGGCAGGAGAGCCACCAACCCAGGACTCTCTTCGAGCCTCCGAACCAATTGATTAGCCCACCACACACCAACGAACAACTTGTGGTTTTACGGCCCTCAAAGCCAAAATCCCGAATTGTTCAAGGGTGATTGGTGCGCCACCAATCCGGAACTCTCGGACTAAAGTTCTACTTTTAGGACGCCTGCCTTCGGCGGGCACCCGAATCACGTGGCAGAGGAGTCAATCCCTACCCCTGATAAAAAACAATGAGGGGATGAGGGTTATATAGCCCCCTGAAAAGCGCATTTATTGCATCGGGAAGTCCAAACGACAGAAGGCGAAACGTCACAATTAATGTTTATCGGAAGGCGAAACACCACTAATTATGCGTTGCCTGCAAAAAGCTGCCGCGCGGCCTTTTTGCCTCGGCGGCGACCCCTTACAGGGCCGAGCTCGGCAACAATCCTCACTCAATGAATCGTCAAAGTTAAAGAAGTCGGGAGTTGTTTTATTATTACTCATTGTACGCCAGTAATGGCAGCATAAATACAATGAAAAGCTTACAAATCACTCATGCTCGGCTTAAAACTCAAATTCGGTGCTTCCCTCGGGTTCCTCCTCACGCTCGACCGGCCCGATCGGGGAAGGCTCTCCCGTGACTAAACTTTCCGCATCATCAGGCTGGGCCCCCTCCAAGAAAAAGGTCGGAGAAGGTCCTAGTACGGAATTGCTCGCCTCCTCGATCAAACTGGCGCCCAGTACCAGCTTCAACCTATGGATCTCCAACTCTTTCTTAACAATAGCCTCACGAAGAAAAGACTCCGAAGCCGACCACCCACTCGAGGCATCGAGATCGACCAGTTCATTCAATTACCCACCAGTCCTGGTCGGCTATGGGTTTTCTCAGACGAGCGACCTCCAAGCTAAGCTCTCTAGACTTGTTTTTGAAGTAATTTACTGTGGTCGCTCGGTCCCGAGTCTGCTTTCATTGGCGAGCCAGAGTGGCCTCCATGGCCCCCAGCCCAGCTCGGACCAAGGAGGCCTCGGTGGAAATATGGTCGGCACTGAGGATCTCATATGTCTATCAAAAAGACGGGAAAAACAAGTCACAAAAGAGACTAAAAAAGCACAAGTCATGGAGCATTGGTCAAAAAATTATCTTTCATTAAGTTAAAAATTTTTGTGCTACAAAAGGCGGTGGCCAGTCTGTGCAAGGCATTTACAAAATCAAAAGGGAGAGCCTAAACTATGCTTTGGGGGGGGGGGGGGTGGCACCTCTTTGTCAGTAGGGTCGCCCACGACCTCCTCTTGGCGAGGGTCCCCCATCTCCTCGCCACCGGGTGTCAGCGGATGCTCCGGCTGTCAGTTGTAGTGGAGGTGGTCGACCCTCTTGTCCGGATAGATCAACCAAAAATGCTCCTTAGCCTTTCATAGGCCTCGTCCTGCGCCAGGATCAGGGTATCTGCCATGGTGATCTCTGCCTCTTCCATGGCCTTCCGCGCATTTTCAGCTTCTTCCTGGGCCTTCTCCTTGAGGTGATCCACCTCTTTCTTATGATAATCGGCTATCGAGGCCATCTGGGCCTCATGGACTTCCTCCATGCTCCGAGCCTCCTTTAGCATGTCCGTCAACTTGGTCAATTCGCGGACATACTTCTCTGCGTTCCTCCTCTCGACGAGGACCTCCTTCTCCAAACACTTATGGAAGTGCTGCCCATGAAGCATCGCCTGTCCGAGGAAGAAAAAGTTAGAAGAAATCCTAAGACTCTAAACTCGAAGCAAAATTACGAGCACTCACTGAGAGCTGCGTCTGAGACCACCGCATAAAGGTCATCTCAGACGTCTGCATCGCCAGAGCCATACGATCTCGCTCTGTGGCAAGGTTCCTGACCACCTCTATGGCGATGGGACCCTCAAGCAGGGAATCCCCTGCGAGAACCGACCAATCAGGGGCATGTGGCCACAGTCCCTGTTGCCCAACCATCTGCTCGACAGTGGGCCGAGGAAGGGGAGGCCTCTGCTCTGTGACATCAGAAGTCTTTTTTCTACCAGAGCTTCCCCCTACCTCCTTAGATGCCCTCGGCATGTGGTGATGCTTCTTCACCCTCTTTGGGGATGGCTCCACCACCTCCGAGGCCGGTCCCTTGCTGGACGCCTTAGGCAGCCGCCTTATCCTGCTCTGCCTTCTTTTCCTTCTCCGCCCTCCTCTTGGCGGCAACGTCCAATAAGGCCAGCCTATTGTCGAGCTGCTTGGCCGTCATCTCTGCAAAGTAGAGAAAGAGAGGCAAATGTTAACACGAAGGCAGAAAGATAGGAAAATTCAGTACAAAAACATACTAGGGTCGGCTGGGCTCAGTCCGGCTCGGGCCAGGTGTATTTCCGTCACTCGGGGCCACCCTATGCTGTGCCCCCAACGATCTTCTCCACCTTCGCCCATTCTTTCTCCGTCAACTCGCTACGCTTCGGAGGCTTATGGTTTGGCTTAAAAAAGTTCCAAGCGGTCGGAATGCCCCAAGGCTTCTCGCTCCAGACTATAAAGTACTTCTCTTTCCATCCTTTGATGGAGTCCGGATGGCCGTGCATCACCTTCTTATGAGGTCTGGGCAAAAAATAGAAGATTCTCTCCGCGTCACCCAACGAGCTCATCCCTAAGATAGTGCGGAAGTACGTAAGCCTCGGCCTGACCCCCTTCTCTTGGCACTTCAAGATAAAGCAGACCAGGTGTTTCCAAGAATTGGGGCTGTACTGCATCGGGCTCAACTTCGCCCAATTCAAGACTCTCTTGATGAAGGGGTGCAACGGCAGCCTAAGTCCCGAGATGAAGGTGTCCTCGAGAAAAATGCAGTATCCCGGCGTGAGAGTGGTGGTTGGACGAATACCGGGGCTCGGAATCAGGAGTTCGAACTCCTTGGGGATAAAGTAGGTCGCCCTCAGGATGTGTAGGTAGTCCGCCCTCAGGACACACTGGAAGCCATCCATCCTGATCTTCACCCGACTCTCATCACCCAGCATGGAGGGGAGAGGAGCGAGATCCACAACATCATCAGGATACATCCTAATCGACCCGAGATTTTTGAAGGTGACAGGGGCAAACTCAAACTCCAGTCTAGGAGCATATTTATCTGGCAAGGGGGGCTATCCAGACGGATCCACTTCCTCTTCCTCCTATGAAGACGAGTTTTCCTCTCCGGAGATGGTGTCGATAATGGTGGCAGAGGAGGGAGATCGCCTTCGCCCTCAGCTACCCCTCCCGTGGTACCTTTACCCGCATCTCCTCGAACATCGTCTCCCCCTGCACCCTGATCGGGCTCACCCTGGTTCCCCTCGGAATTTTCCTCCACGTCTTCCTCGTCCTCAATGGCCCCCTCTCCCTCGAGATCCTGCTCTTCCTCATTGCCCTCCTCGTCCTCCTCATCCTCAACATCCCCCTCTCCCTCAGGATCCTGCTCTTCTTCGTCGCCCTCCTCTTCCTCCTTGTCCTCATCGTCATCAACATCCCCCACCCCTTCAGGGTCCTCATCTTCCTCCTTCCCCTCGCCCTCATCCACAGGCTCCTTCCCTGGCCTACGGGATCTCAAGGGTTGCACGACAAAAACTACCTCATCCCTGCCATCTGACCCTGGATCTGACAGAACCTCCTCTTTAATTCCATAATCGCCCAGGGACCAAGACATCAAGGGTGACTCAGCTTCCTTCTCGGAATGACCTGACGAGCTTGCCTCGGAGCCAGAATGAGAGCGCGACATTACAAATCAGAAATACTAACCTGAAAGTACCACGCTAACGGAAAGATCACCGGAAAAAGGTCGCCGACGGCAGATGAGAAAAAATCCCTGTTCTTGAAAGTTGGAAAACACATGTGAGGAAATGAAGGAAAGAAAAAGGGAGAGGAGGGGGATTTATAACAGAGAAAGAGACTCCTCGATTTTTGCAAAAAGATCAAGCCGTTGGATCTTAATCATCAAGATCCAATAGCCTCTAGGATCTAAGTGCTTCGATTCTTGCGCATGTGACGTCAGCATGTGGCACAAAATTATCTCTTTACCCCCAAGACTTTTCCAACAAGTCAGGAGGGTCGACGCTCAGATGGCACCGCGAGCCCCAAAATCCTCCTCTGTTCGATAGGAGGCTCGACGCTCGGATGATACCGCGAGCCCCAAAATCCTCCTCTACTCGATAGGAGGCTCGCTTCTCGGATGGTACCACGAGCCGCCAAAAAAAACCCCAGGCTTTTCCAACAAGTCAGGAGGGTCGGCGCTCGGATGGCACCGCGAGCCCCAAAATCCTCCTCTATTCGATAGGAGGCTCGACGCTCGGATGACACCACGAGCTCCAAAATCCTCCTCTATTCGATAGGAGGCTCGACGCTCGGATGGTATCGCGAGCCACCAAAAAACCCCCAAACTTTTCCAACAAGTCAGGAGGGTCGGCACTGGGATGGCACCGCGAGCCCCAAAAATCCTCCTCTATTCGACAGGAGGCTCGACGCTCAGATGGCTTCGCAAGCCCCAAATCCTCCTATATTCGACAGGAGGCTCGACGCTCGAATGGCACCGCAAGCCCCAAAATCCTTCTCTATTCGATAGGAGGCTCGACGCTCGGATGGTACCGCGAGCCCCAAAATCCTCCTCTATTCGATAGGTGGCTCGACGCTCGGATGGTACCGCGAGCAGCCAAAAAAACCCCAGACTTTTCCAACAAGTCAGGAGGCTCGACGCTAGGATGGCACCGCGAGCCCCAAAATCTTCCTCTATTCGACAGGAGGCTCGACGCTCGGATGGCACCGCGAGCCCCAAAATCCTCCTCTATTCGATAGGAGGCTCGACACTCGGATGGTACCGTGAGCCGCCAAAAAACCCCAGGCTTTTCCAACAAGTTAGGAGGCTCGGAGCTCGGATGGAACCGCAGGCCCCAAAATCCTCCTCTATTCAACAGGAGGCTCAGAGCTCGGATGACACCGCGAGCCCCAAAATCCTTCTCTATTCGACAGGAGGCTCGGAGCTCGGATGACACCGCGAGCCCCAAAATCCTCCTCTATTCAACAGAAGGCTCAGGGCTCGGATGGCACTGCGAGACCCAAAATCCTCCTCTATTCAACAGGAGGCTCGGAGCTCGGATGACACCGCAAGTCCCAAAATCCTCCTCCATTCAACAGGAGGCTCGGAGCTAGGGTAACACTGCGAGCCCCAAAATCCTCCTCTATTTCACAGGAGGCTCGGAGCTCTGATGGAACTGCGAGCCCCAAAATCCTCCTCTATTCAACAAGAGGCTCGGAGCTCAGATGGCACCGCGAGCCCCAAAATCCTCTCCTATTCAACAGGAGGCTCGGAGCTTGGATACCACCGCGAGCCCCAAAATCCTCCTCTATTAACTAGGAGGCTCGGAGCTTGGATGACACCGCGAGCCACAAAATCCTCCTCTATTCAACAGGAGGCTCAGAGCTCGGATGACACCGCGAGCCCCAAAATCCTCCTCTACAGGAGGTTCGACTCTCGGATGGTACCGCGAACCGCGACGATCCCCCTTGCTTTTCCAACAAGTGAGGGGGCTCGTCCACCGACCCTCGATGCTCAGCAAGAAGACCCCCTACTCAATAGATCTCGACGTCCCCTTGCTTTTCTAACAAGTGAGGGGGCTCGACTACCAACCCTCGACACTCGGCAAGAAGTCCTCCTACTCCACAGATCCCGGCGTCCCCTTGCTTTTCCAACAAGCAAGGGGGCTCATCTGCCAACCCCCGATGGTCGGCAAACCGAGCTCCGACTCTTCTGTGCCCGGCACTTCGCATGACTCCAATAGGGGATCCCTTCACCCTACCCCCCTGACCTCTTCTGGAAGATACAGATCTCATTCCTCGCCGTACACACCACCCCGCTCTTCCTACAGAGGCAAAGAACCACTCCTACAGGACTAGGTCACCCTGCCCTCCAGAAGTGGAGGGCTCCTGATATAGGTCAGAAGACGTGGCCCCTCCTGGGCCACAGGATCCCCTCAAAAGGCGTTCACCACCGGATCATCCGGATCTGCCACGTCAGCCTGGAAATCATCCAGGCCTCCGCCACATCAACCTTAAACTACCCCAGGCCCGTGCCACGTCAGCCCTATACCACTTGGGCTTCCGCCACGTCAGGCCCACGGGCAACCGGGTCCAGACCCGGTCCCAAACGGGTCCATACCCGGTTGGCTTTTTCTATAAATACCAGGCCCTATACCCCTTCCAAAGGTAATCAATCTTTCCCCTCTAAAACCCTAGTTACTGTTACTCTCCTTCAGTAACTGACTAGATCGTCGGAGGGTCTGCCACCGGGACCAACCCCGGTGTTTCTAGACCGAGTGCAGGTACACGAGACCTCTGGAGCCGAGCCTCTAGATCCAAGCTGAGCATCCAATCTCCACCTCACTCCCGCCTACTCCCGAGCCGTTCTCCTGGCTGAGGGTCGGGCGTACCGTTCGTACCGAAGCTTCCGCAAAAATACAAATCGAGAAAAACTCACACCTGGTGCAGCCACCCCCCAAAAACAAACTGCATCAGTAATGTTGAACAACATAACCCATATTAAGAAAACAATGATTCATCTTCTTGATTCCCCCGCTTACCCTTCCTCTTCTTCTCCGTTTCCCCAGGCTTCCTTTCTTCCCCATAAGCCCTCATCATTCTCTCTGTCTCGAGATTCTACCCCTTCTGATCCCTTTTCTCCCCTTTCCTCCTAGTCGTTCATTTTCTGAGCTAGTCAGAGCTGCTTCGAGTTGGTGGATATTTTTTGCAAAAACAACCCCAAGAACTGGGTGGAAGTTCTCAAGAAAGGCCTTGAGTTTGGTTTTTTTTTTAATACAAATAAGAAAGTTAATTTAAAAGCTGATAGGGTTCCAGAAAACCCTATTCAACATCCGAAATCTTATCTCTCTTCTCTTCCCCCTCCTGTCTACTCTCTTTCTGGTCGCAAACTCATCTGTTTTCGGTGTCTTTCTAAAGGTCATTTTAAGAAGGATTGTCGAAACATGTTGGTGTGTCGGATCTGTGGTGGTAAAGGGCATCATCAGAATGTTTGTTCATTAAAAAAATTTGTAGGTGGTAGCAGGAGTGGTGGGAGATTTGGTGGTAGTGGGCATTTTCAGGGTAGAGGTGGTTCTTTTGTTGGGAGAGGTGGTGGATCTTCGTTCGTTCTTAGTGTTTCTAAACAAGAAGGTGGTCCGATTTCTCAAGATTTAGTGGCCCTTGCTAATCTGGACAATAGAGTTTCTGAAACTGCGTCGAGTTGCTAGTTTCTGAAACTCTGAAGAGGCCATTCCTTTTCCTCCTGATTCTAATAACTCCTTTTTGATTCTCCATTATTTGGAAGAAGGAGGAAATTCTACCCCTGGTGTTTATTCTAGAAAAAGGTGTCATCAAGGGAAAATGACTATGCCGCTTAGAAGAAGCCTGCGAGTTGGTAACAGAGGTGATGCAGATCAACCTATCATGGAGAAAGCTGCTCTTATTGCTAAGATCAGAAATCTTGAAATCCCTACTCCTCTGTTTCAGGCTTCGGCTTATCCTGAAGGTACTCAACTTGGCTCAATTTTTAAATGTCACTTTGATAGTTTTAGTTCTTCTGAATTAAATAATTTTGCTAACATGATTGGTCCGAAAGTTTTTTCAGATGATGAGTTCATCGATTTAGTTAATCTGGAAAAATCTAGAGGGGATTCTTTTAGTTTTAAATGAATATTCTTTCTTGGAACATCAGAGGTTTAGGGGATAATGATAAAAAAAATTGCAGTTTTTGATATTATCAACTCTACCCATTGCGACATTATTGCTATTCAAGAATCCAAAACTTCTTTTCCCTCTTCTTCCTTTTTTAGAGCTTTAGGTGGCTCGATTATTTCTGAATGGGTCTATCTTGACTCTGTTGGTGCTTCTGGTGGTATGCTTATTGGCTTCAAAGATAATATGTTTAAATGTTTGAATGTTATTAAAAAGAAATTCTTTTTTGCTGTTCAGCTTAATTGTTTTGCTTTTAATTGTAACCTTCTCTTTATCTCTGTATATGGTCCTTGTGTGAATGAGCTTAAAGAGGAGTTTTGGATGGAATTCATTAACTGGAATAATATTATGTTTGGCTGGACTATTTTTGTGATTTTAAGTCTATTAGATTTCTTTCTGAAAAAAGTGGGTACACTTTTAATAGTATTGACTCAGATCACTTTAATAATGTTATTAGAGACTTACATCTTATTGATTATCCTATTAGTGGTAAGAGATTTACTTGGTCTAATAAAAGGATTTTTCCAAGCTTTGCCAAATAGGATAGATTTTTAGTTTCACAAGTGTGGAACAATTCTTTTCCTCGCTCTAATGTTAAAGCCTGTTCGAATATTATCTCTAATCACTCCCCTATTATCTTATCCACTAATTCCCCTTCTTCTAAATTTCTTAATTTTAAATTTGTAAAATTCTGGTTAGAAGACCCCCCTCCCCCTTCTTTCTATTATGATCTCTCATTGCATTTCTACTTCTAAAGTTTCATCTCCTGGGCTTTGTAGTTTTCTTTCTATTCTCAAGAACATCAAATCTAATTGTAAATCTGGGAGAAAGGATAAATTTGGTAATCTTCTTACTAAGAAGAATTTGTTGAAAGATGAGATTTCTCATATTGATTGTTTGGAAGAATCTATGCCCTTACCTATGTCTCTTCGGTCTAAAAGAATTGACCTTCAAAAGGAATATTTACAAATTTTGCATATGGAAAATATTAAGTGGTTTCAAAGAGCTAGAATTAAATGGCTCTCCCTTGGTGATGGTAATACTAAATTTTTCCACAATTATGCTTCTCATAAGAGAAGATGTAATTCTATCTCTTCTATTCTCACTTCTGAAGGTGATGTTTCATATATTTCTTTGATCCATTCTGAATTTTTCAAATTCTAGAAAGATTTAATGGGTCATTCAGGTCATACTTCTCTTAATGTCAATTGAGAAACTTTTTATCCTTCTGATTCTAGAAATGACCTTTTTTCTCTGGAACTTCCTTTATCTAAAGAAGTTTTTAAGGATATCAATGAACTTCCTTTGGACTCTGCCCCTGGCCCTGGTGGCATTCCTACCTTCTTCTATAAATACTTCTCGAATGATCTGAAGGAAGACATTATGGGTATTTTTTTAGGAGCTTTTTAATAACTCTCTTGTTTTTAGTAGTGATATGGCTAAAAATAGGATTAAATCGGGACCGTTCAAATCGAGCTCGAATCTTAAAGCTCTCAGGGGTAAAACGGTGATTTCACCTACAAACGGATCTGAAATGAGAACTGGGTCTTTCTTCAAAGCCCAATAACGCATAAACGAATCTTTCCTCCTGGGTATGGGTAGAAACCCGTTACAGACCTACCCAGGTGGATAAAGAGTAATTCAAATTCATGGTTATCTCTATGAAACGATTTAAACTCCACATCTTATCCAAAAATACCAGGAAGTAGAGATTTATCCTTATCTCGAAACGGATCCCTAAGGCGACTATAAATACCCCTCTCCCCACACCATAACAAGGTAATCAGTCTTTTTCTATCTAAAGCTCTTTCTTAATCTTTCTGATTACTGACAAGAGCATCGGAGGGTTCGTCGCGGGATCCATCCTGGTGTATCGAACTTTGTGCAGGTTCGCGGCACCAGCAAGAAACATGTCAACATGTTGGTGAAGGTCAACAGGTTTACTTTATTGTTTTCCTCAAAGAACTCACAAATTCATCTGTTTGCTCCCACACCAAAATTAGCAGCAACAGATTGGCACCGTCTGTGGGAATCAGAAAAAGTAATCCAATCTTACTTCATCAACGGAAGTAGTTTCAAACTATGCATCCGAAAGAGAAGGAAAAGGCAGCGGTCTCCAGCTGAAGAGCCACTCCTCTTCCTCCTCCTCCTCCTCAGCAGGCCCCTCCAGGGTCTCAGGGGGCAGCCTAGGGAGGCTCTCGTCGGAGTCATCCAAAGAAACATCCTCTTCTTGACCATGTCGCGACCCATAATCCTTCAGTTGACTCTATGGCTTCTCAAAGCCTTCCCAAGCAGGATCTCCGTCAAGTGATTGTTAACCACCAACAAGGGGTCGACCTCCAAACTCTCTTGAATGGATGGTGAGCCCCTGAGGGAGTCCATCAACCTGAGCACCCAGGGGGCTCGAAAGACCGGACCCCCCGCAGACTGAGGACCAGAAGATCCCCTTCCCCGAGGAGGCGAAGAGCGTCCCCTCCACGTCGTCGGCGGAGAAGTCATACTCTAGTAAGTCGAGCCACACAGAGTGTAACCCCTGTTTCTCCGAAAATATATTTTCTGTGTATTTTCTGTATTTAAAACTTTTTCTAAATTAGTTTTCGCTTTCAAATCTATTTTCGACCGATAATTTTTTGTAAATCTTATTATTGATATTATTACTTTGATTCATATTATTGTTACTATTACTGTTATTATTATTACTATATCGTTTTTGTCACTTTTCTTACTATTATTATTATTATTACTTTTGAGTTCTTATTAAAAATCAATTTCTAATTGTCATTTGTATTTGTAGTATTTTAAATAAATTATATTTTGTAATGCAAATTACATTTTTATTATGAACAATATTTTTATTTGTTAATTTATTTTTCTATTGGATTTTTAAAACCCGGTTCCTTATTGGATTTTTATTTAATTAGCCATAACCCATTTTAAACCCATTTACTTATCCCTAATACCTAACCCAAACCCGTTAACTGCCCCAACCCAAACCCTGTTTTTTTAATCCTTAACCACCCGAAAATCCATTATCACCTATTCCCTACCCGTTCCATTATATCCCTGTTCAGCCGCCCCCTCAACCATAACTCCATCCTTTATATTAACCCATCACCCCACCGCTTCATCTCCCTTCCCCTACGCTCTCAGAACCCATCGTCCTCTCTCCCGACCTCAGCCCCTGTGCCACTCCGCTCTTGTCCCCCTTTCTGTCATCCACCACCCTCCCGTGTCGCGCTGCTGCGACCCACCTCGCCAACTTCGTCTCATCCCTCTCCCGCTGTCTTCCCTCTCCTTGCGGCATCAACCAGCCGACGTGCCTCACCCCCTGTGTGCACCCTCGACCTCCCAGACCTCCCCAGTCCCGACCTGACCAAACCCCACTTCCATCTATCCCTACTTCTGTTCGGCCTGTGTGCTGCCTTGCCTCGGCCAGCAGCAACCCCCTTGCGTCGTGGCCCCTCTTCGGCGCAGCGACAGCAACCTCCCCTATCCACTGCCGCTGTCGCCGTGCCTCGGCGACGATCTCTCTCGGCTGCATTTTGTGTGGATGATCTTGGGTTCGTTCGTGTGTTAGTGGATTTTCGTTGTTGTGTGTTTGGCTCTTTGTTTCTGAGTGTTTGTTGGGAGTTCGTTTGTTCATCGTGGTTCGTGGGTTTTGTTCGTTGCCGGGATCCGTTCCCGTTAATCTTGGGTTTCATTGTTTTTCGTCTTCCGTTCAGGCAAGTAACTTGTACTCCAATTCCTTTATTTGATACAAGTCAAAAATACCACCTATAGTGTAGTTGGGTTCTAGAGACAACTCGTGTGTGTGTTATCTTTGATGGGTTTTATCGCTATTGTGAAAACTTGACCATAGTTGGCTCACGACATAATATTGACATGAATTAACTTAGGTTTTGTCCGTTCTTGATTTGATCATGTATGTGATACTTCTTGTGAGAATTTGGGTAAGTGTTGAGAACCATGTGATAGACTTGTTTTAGATATGTTAATAACCCTAATTCATGATGTTTGGACACTTGGTAGACTCGATTTTATGTTTGGTTGTATTTTGAACAATTCTTTTGTATGATATATGTTGAGTTGTTACTAAAGGGAGAAATCTGTATTTTGTCGCTGATCTGTTTTGTTTGCTGTTTTGGACTGTCTTGGAGTCAGTATCTTGATTCCAATATAAAACATGAGTTTTAGAGAATTTCGTCTATTTTCAAACCCCTCTGACCTTGCTCGATTTCGTTTTTGTATGTGTGAGATATGATTGTTTTACTACAGAGGTATCGATCTTTTCCAGATTTCGTTTCTTGGTATTTTTTATGACTAAATCATTTTAATAACTATGCTACATATATTATTTTGATTTGAAACTTTGGTCAGTTTTTCTATATCTACTTAGTGATTACCCAGAATTTTGGAAGATTTTATTGATGATTTTTAGATGCCGTTTCACGCTTGTTTATAAAAACTATACTTGCTGTATTTTGTTGCTATTCTGTAAAGAATCTTATTTTCACCCTGATTTCTTTTACTGTATGAAGAATATTCGTGAAATATGAAAGTTAATATATTTTGTCTATTTTCATCTCCGTTTAGCGGATTTGGATTTCGTTTCACGGCTTGCGAGATACTTCGGTTTTCGTACAACAGTGTTAGGAATTCCAGATTTGCCAAAGTATCATTTCTTGATGTTTTCTTATTTTTGATGACTCAAATAATTTTACTAGAATATTATGAAACATTATATTTTGATTCTAGACATATAGGGAAATACCTCAGATTTTTTCTGGATTTATTTGAGGAGTTTTAATGCTATTTTTCTGACTGAGAATTCGTTTTACTAATTTCTGACTGAACGTGTTTTTCTGGATTCAAATCAGTTTTGAGTTATGATTTTGTGAAATACTATATGACTTATTTATATTCGCTGAATTTGGTTGGGAGTCTATTTTCCAGATTCTTCGACAAATCTAGATTTACATTTCTTTAGTAATGGGAATCACTGTTTTAGTACAGTATGGTCTTGCTATCCTAAATGTGAATATACACTGTTTTGCTCGTTCATGTGACTGTCTATCATCTATGCGTGCTTATTTGTTATCCTAGACCTGATACTGATTATGCTATGTTAGTTTGACACTGTTTCATGTTTATACATGCCTGTTTGAGAATAGTAATAAATAATCAAGACGGGATTTTAAATGGGAAAGATTTAGTAGTGGATAGTGCAGAAACGTGTACTCGGAAGGAGACTTGTGTTTCTTGTATGACATGTTACCGATCAAGTTTACCGATCAAGTTTACCGATTAAGTTACCGATCAAGTTACCGATCAAGTTAATTTCTGTTATCGATCAAGTTTACCGACCAAGTTCTGTGATTCTGTGATTTTCCGAGTACACTGCCTGTATGGTCCCTACGAAACATAAAACGAAATTGCATTGACTGTAGCAACCATATAGTAAAAGAATGGATGTATGAAGTGCTACCAAGATAGTAATCACTATAAGACTTGATACATGATCCTTGAACATGATACTTGAACATGATACATGCTTGCTTGACACTTGACTACATGATACATGAGACTTGTTTACATGAGACTTGATACATGACACTTGATACATGATTACATGATACTTGATTCTTGATACTTGTTCTTGTTTACGTGATACTTGTTTCATTTGACACTTGATTCATGCCATTTACACTTGTTCACTTTGCCATGCTAGTTGTTTTTGACATCATGCTTATACCATGTTGCTAGTTAGTTTCCCCATGTACTTGTATCCTACATTATAAGTGGCCCGTAACTTGCAATTGACGGGTACTTATTTTCTCTTTTCCTCTTCCATGTAATTGTTAAATTGCAAATTTTGGAAAACAGGTTCCAGACGGTATTGGTGACATGAAGTATTAGTGCTAGATCTTGTTATTATTAATTTTTGTAGCTTGCTTGAACAATATTGTATTTTGTACTTAGATTTATTCTTGTATTTGGGCAATGTGACACATGATTTTGTTTTATTCAGATCATAATTATTTGAGATTAATATATTTTATTTCAAGTATTCTTGTTGGTATTTTGGTTCATATGTACATGTTGGTTGATACTTTTGCTTCCGACTGTGATAATTTTGTGAAATGCTGTAAAGATTCTTGAACAGCTTATGGATGATGAAAATCATTCGCTGGGCCAATATTACGAGCTCGTATTCCGTATTTTTGGGAAGTGGGGCGTGATACATAGAGACCGCCAAGCTGGAAGGGCACCAGTCACAAGGGCGGAGTTCTAGGACTTTCAAGAAGCCGTTCTGCTGGCCCTCAATGTCGCTCCTAACCACGAGCAACGGGCGCTTAGTCCTTAACCTGCCCCAAGCCATCTCCACTGCACTCCTAGTCCCCTTCCGCATGGGAAAGAGTCTCGGGGCTCGACAAGATACGACCGAAGGAAAGACTCGGTCTACCACCGTCTCCACGAGATGGAGAGGCGCCTTGGCCGACTGGACAGAGAAGAGGAACAACGGGTGAGGAATTTCTGCCCGAGCAGGCCTCCTTTCTCCCGGGCCATCATGGAAGGCCTGGTCCTGGAAAACTTCAAGCCCCCTAACTTTGAGTCATACAACTGGGACTCGACCCTGCCGACCACATCGAGAGTTTTAAAACTCTTACGATGATCCGCCAGGAGTCGGATGCGCTCCTTTGCAAAACCTTTCCTGCCACACTGAAGGGGCCTGCGAGAGAATGGTACTCTCGACTTGCCCCGGCCTCCATCTTCTCCTTCGATTAGTTCGAAGGGCTCTTCCTTACTCATTTCGTGAGTAGCCACTGGGCCGAGAAAACAGGTACATGTTTGGTGACCCTCAGCCAAAAAAAGGGTGAACGCCTAAGATATTACGTTCGGTGCATCACCATCGAAGCCCGGTCTATTGCCTCCCTCAACCAATCAGTAGCCTCGGCGGTATTCGGACACAACGTCACTAATGCCGACCTCAAGGCATTCCGTGCCAAGAACCCTCCTTGAGACTTCTCAGAACTCCTGCTTGGGAGTGAGAGGTACATCTGAGTGGAAGAGACTCTTAACCCCCTCACTTTCGAGGAATCATCATCTGGTAACAAACGGAAGAATACGAGAGAAGAAAAGTCCCAGAAATTCTGGAGGGACAACAATGGCCAACGCCACCCAGCTCCTCGTTTTGAGAAGTTCACCCCCTTCAATGCTAGTATATGAGCATTTCTTATTGAGGTGGACAAGGAGGGGATACTCCGCGCTCCCTCTAGAATGAATACCCCTGGAAAGAAAAAAACAGGGATAAGTGATGCTGCTTTCATAGGGACCATGGCCACGACACGGATGATTGTCGGACTCTTAAAGAGGAGATCGAAGAACTCATACAGCGGGGATACTTGGCCAAGTTCATCCGAAAAGTCGAGGCCGATATTCCATCCCGATGAGCCTACAAGCGAACCGAGAGGCCCAACGAGCTCCAAGATTCCGAACCTGGGGCCGTCCTCCATCTTATCCATGGAGGTCCAACGGGGGAGAATCAAAATCCTCCCAAAAGGCCTTCACCCTATCGTAGAAGTAGGTTCAGTTTTCAATAAGGCCAATGCTTGTAACACGGTCAAAAGTATGTAATAATGGCTCACCCTATTGAAGCGGCCACTTAGTTTGTTTCAATAAAACTTAGCATTTTTCTATTAATAATTATTGCATTTGCTTCATTCCTATCTCTCTAGGTTACATCTACGACCCGTTAAATGGTAAGTTCGGAGTCCATCTTGTCCTACAGGGTTGTTCTCACAACTTACTATGCTCGAAAGACGAGTTTGGAGTCCAACACTTGGTTCGACATTGCTTTAGCCGCTTGCAAACAAGCAAGTGCGGGGCATCTCACCATTCGGAATTGCTCCTACAACTCGTTAACTCTCTTAACAACAAGCTTGGAGTCCAACACTTGGTTCGACGTTGCTTTAGTCGCTTACAAACAAGAAAGTGCGGGGTAGCTCACCATTCGGAATTGCTCCTACAACTCGTTAACTTTCTTAACAACAAGTTCGGAGTCCAACGCTTGATTCGATACCGCTTTAGCTACTTGCGAACGAGCGAGTACGAAGTAGCTCACCATTCAAAATTGTTCCCACAACTGTTGAAATTCTCTTAAACAACAAGTTTGGAGCATAACTCTCTGCAAGAGTTGCTCCTCAAACTTGTCTCCCAAACGGCTCTCTCGTAGAGCCTAGTGGTGCTCTTCGCTCCGCTCACCTCCCGAGCGGCCTTCTTCTTAACGAGTTCGGAGCTCAACTCTCTCCTAGAGTTACTCCCCAAACTTGTCTCCCAAATGGTTCTCTCCTAAAGCCTGGTAAAGCTCTTCGCTCCGCTCATCTCCAGAGCGGACCTCTTCTTAACGAGTTCGGAGTACAACTCTCCCCTAGAGTTACTCCCCAAACTTGTCTCCTAAATGGCTCTCTCCTAGAGCCTGGTGAAGCTCTTCGCTCCGCTCGCCTCCAGAGTGGACCTCTTCTTAACGAGTTCGGAGCACAACTCTCCCCTAGAGTTACTCCTCAAACTTGTCTCCTAAACGGCTCTCTCCTAGAGCCTAGTGAGGCTCTTCGCTCCGCACACCTCCAGAGCGGACCTCTTCTCAACGAGTTCGGAGCACAACTCTCCCCTAGAGTTGCTCCTCAAACTTGTCTCCTAGACGGCTCTCTCCTAGAGCCTGGTGAAGCTCTTCTCTCCGCTTGCCTCCAGAGCGGACCTCTTCTCAATGAGTTCGGAGCTTAACTTTCCCCTAGAGCCGCTCCTCAAACTTGTCTCCCAAACGGCTCTCTCCTAGAGCCTGACTATGCTCCTCCCGCTCACCTCCTGAGCGGCCTTCTTCTGAAAGAGTTCAGAGCCTAACTCGTCTAGAGATGCTCCCTAAACTCGCTTCCAAGAACGGACCTCCCCTAGAGTCATGCAAACCTCTTCTCATCTTCGTGAAGGCGAAGATGTTGCGGGACTATCTTGAACTTGAAGAAGGATGATTCTCCAACTCATTTCTGGAGAGAACTTGTAGATCTTTGAGATAGCTTCGAAACAAGGGGTCACACGCCTCAATCCGACCTCCGTAGCACTGGGAACGTCGGTTACAATACAGCTGCACCGAAGCTCTTCTGGACTTCGGCAACGTGTGCCAAGCACTCTTGCCACCGACTTTCAAATGTGAGAAAAAACTCTCTTGGACTTCGACAATAAGTGCTGAGCGTTCTTGCCACCGACGTCCAAATGCGAGAGAAAAAAACTCTCATGGACTTTGGCAACGTGTGTCGAGCACTTTTGCCACCAACGTCCAAATGTGAGAAAAAACTCTCCTAGACTTCGGCAACAAGTCCTAAGCACTCTTGTCAAACTTTGACCATGTCAACGGTCAACTATTGACCGCCATGTGTCAAGCTGCTGAAGCCCTCTCCTGGTTCAGAAATGCAACCCGAGCGCTCTTGCCATCGACCCTGAAACGAGAGAAAAATTTATCAAAAAAGTCAACGGTCAACGTTGACTGAGTCAACGGTCAACCATTGACAGCCACGTGTCAAGCCGCCGAAGTCTCTCCTAGTTCAGAAATGCAACCCGAGCACTCTTGCCACCGACTCTCAAATTGGACAAAAATTTTGCCTCAAAATTCGTGCTCAAACACGATATGCGGCTCAGATTCAACAGAAAAAAAAGAATTTCAAATTTCTTAAGGGCAAACGGGTCAGGTCTGAACCCGTCGTGCTCAAACACGATATGCGGGTCAGATTCAACAGAAAAAAAAGAATTTCAAAATTCTTAAGGGCAAACGGGTCAGGTCTGAACCCGTTAGGACCCAGACCCGCACAACCCACACTGTGCATCTCTCCTCTCCCTCTTATTCTTCGAGAATTGGCGCCAAACAAAAAGCAAAACCCAAACACCTTGTTTTCCCCTTGCTGAGCGCAGGCTCACCCTCTCAGTGCTCCAACCAACTCCACAAGCATCACCGCCGACCTTGACTCCAACTGTCTGAGCTCCAACCACTCGAGCTCCCTCATTCCGTTGTCAAGCTCCTGACCTCGAATCCAAAAACCCATGCCGAGCTCCTCCTATACTGTGTCGAGCTCCGAACTCCTCACCGCGTGTAACACCTCGAATTTTTAAAATACCGAGAATACTCATTTTTAAATCTTTGAAGTGGTGAGAATTATTTTTAAGGCATATCTTATTTTATTTTATTTTTAAATATTGATTTTGGTATGGATATTTGTGTTGGATTGGTGTAGATGATATATTGGAGTTATGAGTCGAGTTTTATGTGAAAAAATATTGTTTATTTTTATTTTATAATTTTGAAAGATTATTATGCGATATTTTAATGTACTTTGTATTATTCGTATTATTAGAATATAGAGTTGGGGTTTATTTGTAATATTTTGAAGAATGGGGGATTATATGTAATTATTCCTTATTATATATATATATATATATATATATATATATATATATATATATATATATATATATATATATATATATATAAGTGTAATGCTACATCCACTATAAATTTCACTACCATTTTGTTCACTACCTTAGGTGGCACACTTCAATAGGTAGAGAAAGATAGAGTAGGTGGGAGAACTCTCCAATAGAAATATGCCACCTAAGATAGTGAACAAAATGGTAGTAAAATTGGTAGTGGCTGAAGCATTACTTTATATATAATTATATAATTTTCCTAAAACCTCCCTCCCCTCTTATTCCTCCTTTCCTTCTTTCTTCTTCCCTACCGTAACCAGCCATCGAACGAAAAGAAACCCAATTTCGGCCGACTTCTCCTCACCTAAATCTAGGTCGATTCCCAATGGTTTTCCAATTAATTCGAGGGATAGGCTAATTGAATGGTGCTCTAGCTCGTGGCAGTATCCGTTTTTCGAGAGAATTCTGTGAAGGTATATTATTTTGTATCTTTGATTATAGAATTTCGTGTTTTACTTATCTCAGCATAAAAATTATGGTAGAGTGATGCTTAGAGCGTGTAGAACACGCTTAAGGTGTAAGATTTCAATTTTAATAATAATAGTTTGGAAATTTTTCCTAATCTAGGATTTGGGTTTAGAAAAATCATGGCTATTGTGTACTAAGAATGATGTGCATTAATATAGGATAATTTAGAAGCATCTAAGATTAATTTTAGCAATTGTTTGATAATTATAAGGATTTTTCCTGTTATCGAAAAATGGTGAAAATAGGGTTTATTGATGTTAAAATGTGATAAGTATGGGGGAAAAAATGTGTGTAATGACTAGACTTTGTTCCGATATGTGTGGGTGAGTTAATTTAGGATATATATAAGGTAATTTGGGTTATTTTACCCTTAAAATATGGAGTATTGATTAAGATTTCTTCTATCGAGGGCAAATTTGGGATTTGGTTATTGAACTAGAGAATGGTTGATTTGACATGCCTGTGTAGGTTGTATAAGATTTATGAGTATGTCTGATGGGCATTCAGGGGATAGATAATATATATTTTGAGTAAATGGCTTACGCGGTGGATAATTTTCGTAATAGGTACTAACAAGTGAAGTTCGCTTAGAGATCGGGCGAGCGAGGATTGTTTTCTGGCTGGCTTGTCAGGTGAGTATGATTTACTAGGGATATAGTATGTTTTGAAAAAATTTTGTACGAGTTTGATGTGATTTGTGTGAAATACAGTCAAATGAAGATTTAACCGAAAATACAAAATTCTTATATGTTGGAATTGTATTATATGGTGAATTTGCGTGATATTGAATACTTAGTGTTATGGGTGATGTAGTGGGTATATATATATATAATGATATGAGGTAAATAGTGTTGATATATGATGATATATGGAAGATAAATAAAGATGATATATATATATATATATACAGATAATAATGAGATAATTAATATCGTGGACACCGGTTAGGCGTTAAAATGTTAACGTAAAAGATAAGATGGTATGTGCTAATAAAATGAGATAATAATTCTCGTGGTTAAAATTAAAGACTTGACAAGTATTGGAAGTGAAAGATGAGATGTTATGTGGTGATTATATGAGATGAAAAGATGAAATGCAAATATTAATAACAAATATATTTTGTTGACCAGTACCTACAGAAATCTTGGGGGTTTGGGCTACACCTCCTAATACCCAAGTTATCGGCATGGGGTGCGGTGTATGCGTAAGACCCTTGGTGGGCAGCAATGCATAAGACCCTTGGTGGGCAGCGATTTGTATTTGATGGAGCTATCGGCTCTAGTCTTGTTGGATGCGTAAGACCCTTGGTGTGCAGCGGTGCGTAAGACCCTTGGTGGGCAACGATTTGTGTTTGACGGAGCTATTGGCTCTAGTCTTGTTGGATGCATATGACCTTTGGTGGCCAGCGGTGCGTAAGACCCTTGGTGGGCAGCGATTTGTGTTTCCCTCGCTGGCATAGGCTGGGAGGAAGACGTAGCCTCGGACGCGTAAGACTTTTGGTGGGCAACAGTCCGCGTGTTTACTGGGCTGTCGACTTTCAGTATATTAAGATACTGTAGCTCACTGGTCGACAAAATAAAATGAATAAATGTGAAATGAAAGGAAAGATAATAAGAAAAGAAAGTGTATAATGAGAATGAAAAGTAAATTATTACCCAAGCTACCGGCTTTGGGGTGAGGAGTATATTACCCAAACTATGTTTGGGGTGCGGTGTATATTATGAAATGATAATGAGAAAGTAAAGATAGTATATGTTGTGAAATAAATATGAGAAAGTGGAGAAATCTTATGTTAGGAATTGAGAATGAGAAAGTAAAGCAAGTGAATTATTTGTTAAGAATAAAGAATAAAATAAGTTAATTATGAGATGAGGTTAAGAAAGTAAATAAAGTGAACTAATAAGGATAAAATGAAGAATTGTATTATGAGAATGAATACGGGAAGTAAAGAAAATGCATAATGCGTTATATAAATGATAGTGAGGTTGTATTATGAGAATGGTTATGAATTGATTATTAAAGAAAAACATGTCGTGGTACGAGTTGATGCACCTTGGAATTGTGTCGAGGAACTACTCGTCAGCTATTTTCATGGAAATGGTGGGAACTATCTGTCTTGGCACAATTTCCAGGGTGAGTTGGTGAGTTGATAATCTGATATTGATATTATGTAATGGAAATGAAAATTAAGGTAATTTTAAGATAAAAAGGAAGAATAAAGTAAAATAATAATAACCGAGCTATCGGCTTGGGATGTGATGTGATATTGCCCAAGTTCTACTTGGGATGCGGTGATTATTACCCAAGCTATCGGCTTTGGGGTGCAGTGTAGTATCTAAAGAGAATGAGACTTACTGGAAATTGTATTATAAGATGTGATTGAAAAAGTAAATTAAGTAAATGATATCTAATGCATTTGAGAACGTATAGAAAGCGTATAATACGAAATGAGCATGAAAAAGTAAAGTAGTATGAGTGTGAATTATTATGAATAAAGTGGAGAAGATGTATTATGAGAATGAAATGTACAGTAAATTGAATTATGTATTGATTGTGAAAGCAAGTGGTATTACGTGATAAGAACGATTGATAAAATACACCTAGAGTTGAATCAAGTTGATGCACCTTGAAATTGTGTCTAGGAACTACTCGCTTGCCATTTCCATGGAATTGGTGGGAACTACTGCCCTTGGCACAATTGTCAGGGTAACTGGATGGATTGCTTATATGATAGTTGTATTGCAAGTTGGAAATAAAAGTAAAGTAATTCGTAAGATGAAAGTGAAAATAAGCTATATGATGAAATTAGAATGAAAAGAAATTAAAGGGTAAATTATATTGGGAATAAAAGTTAATGTGTTACGTGATGTGTTATAAATTATGGTTAAGTGTGATATCACGAAATTGGATGAACCTGCTATTATAGGTTGAACCAATGTGGTATTATGAGACTGAATAATGTGATGATACGTGGTTGAATAGTATGAAGAAAATGAGGTAGTGACATTAAGTGATTATTTATGAAAATAAAGAATCGGTGATGTGAAGAAATTATCTACATGAGGTGATAGGATGTGGTGTATATGAGATTACCATGAAGGAATTCTGTGTGAGAAGTTGATGTCAATAGGTCGGGTAATTATGGTATGGAAAAGAGAACAAGAAATAAAGAAAGGGTGTAGGGGTGGTATAAGATTATGTTAGTGTAAAATAAAGTTATATGTGAGATTAGTATTGTAACGCCCCGAATCCCAAATCACTGAATTCGAGATGTTCTACAGGATCTTTTCACTTTCTTTAGTACAATTTTACAAGGAAATTCAAATTTTTCTTGATACATCAGAGTTACATCAATATTACATTTTTCCTTTGCACAGCGGAAGTAAAATACAACAATTAAATAAAAAGTACAACAACATGGTACAATCTTTATGCATCCATTCCTCTTTACTCATGCAATTACCTGCATACAAACTGTGGGTACGTCAGCTTATTCAACTGACGATAGTTATACATGGCCATCCTCTCTATGCCAGAAACAGTATAACGAATCTCATTTCTTAACAATCACAAACTTGTTCAATATAAGCATATAAATCAAAGGGAACTCTTAAAGATGTCGTGTCGTGATTGTGCACTTAATCCTTAATGCAATTATTTAATTTACATGACACTAATGCACACTTGTTCGGATTCTATGCATCCCATACTACATAGGTCCGAGGGCAAGCCTCTTAACCGTTCTTCATTTTTGTAGGGTTCAATCTCTCGCCATGACTTATTCTACTTCTGTAATTACGGTGAGTATCTTAGATGATTCTATGAGTACAAGCATGTATCCTGGCCCCTGGAGTAGAATTCCGCGCCATGTCTTGACTCATCAAGCATGTATTCTGCGGCAATTCAGCATCCTCCCTGAACACAATCCTCTTGCAGTCACCAAAACATCCCATGAGCGTGACTAAGGTCCGATCATTCTGAGTTGTGCCCGCGCCATGTCTTGACTGGTCAAGCATGCATTCTGCGGCTCACACACCCGCACCGTAAACCCTAGTTCTCATACTTATGTTTTTCTCTCACTTTCATCACCTCTTCACTATGTACTAAATATTAGAATCATGAATACAAATCAAAGCTCTAGAGTTAGCCTCTCCACTAAACCGGACTTATCATTTCATTTCGATACATGACTAACCTTGGTCTTTCAATTCCCATTTCATTTCATTCATTTCACTGCCGGGGGAGACTTAGCTACTCTTGGTTTCAATTTACAATTCACAACTTCCAATTGAGCACTTTCAGCTCATCATTCATTTAGAGTCTCACAGACTTTCTCATCATGATTTTAGCCTTTAATATTAATTCTATTCTCAATTCCCATTTATGATTCATTTTTACATAAATCCACACAGTCATAAAAAGAGTTCATAGAATTCGATCATAAAGTTCACAACTTCCAACAACCATAAATAAAATGAAATCTCATACACACCAAAGTTCACTCTGTACAGTCGACTTGGAAGGACACCAGTCGACTCATACAGTCAATACAGGTTCATCATAATTACTCGAGATAGTCGACTGCTGCACCCGGTCAGTCGGCTGTCCCGCAACCTTTCATGTTCACAGTGTCATCCACATAACAGTCGATTGTTCATCTATCAGTCGTCTGTTCTGGGATTCTTAAATAGTACATTTCCATGTTCAGCTCAGTCGACTGGCTACACGCACTAAGTCGAATGGTCAGTTTCTTAATTCCAAAACAGAGATTATGTTTCCAACCATTCTCATATGCACTTTCATCACAGCACACATACATTCATATTTTTATAGACACCACACTTCTTACTGGTTCAGTAACATGGTAGCATGGAATTTTAATTTACTAATATATTCTTTTCTTTAAGGAAAACACTTTAAACATGCACTCACACTATTCATAACTTTCTTACGAAGATGAAGATATAAATCTCAAGTCATTATACTAGGTCAAACATAATGGAATATCTTATTTCATGGAATTTCCAAATAGTCATGCTTAAGTCAAGGCACCAGTCGGCTGAACACCTTGCCAGTCGACTGCACCGACAGTTCTCGGTTTTGTCAATCATCGCTAGTTCTTTTTATTCATTTACCTTCCCTCCATCATATGTGTCATAGGGAAAAAAATGTAAAAATTAATGATCACACGATTACGTCTATTTGCACATATGTTTATTCCCGCATCATGAAAAATAATTGTCTTGTACCAGTCGACTGGTTCATGCGACAGTCGACTGTACCGACACTTTCGTTCTTATTATCAACAGCATGTTCAAGCAATTTCCAATACATTCAATTTACTTTTTATAACATGGTAGCAATCATAATAATCATGGTATAATTCCTACATTAGAAGTCCTGAGAAACACCCACCTTATATGAAGAAATAATCGAAATCCCGTAAAAGCTCCTCAATATAGTGAACGCCTCCTTGCTCCTTGCACCTTGCTCCTTTGCTCCACACCGAACCTTCAGATGTACTCCTCAGTCTTCACAAAAAGCTCCCACACACAACTCTCACAATACCTCTCTCTTAATAAGAACAATCTTAGTGTAAGAGAGATAGGGAAATGGGAGGGGTATTTATACTAGGAAATAAGTAGAATAGAAGGCTAGGATTTATTGGGGAGTTATAAGATCAAGGGTTGGGATGCATTATGGGGTTGAGGAACTACCCACACTTCACAAATAACCACCCATGATCTACCCCACTATCCTACTCACATCCGGCCACAAGCTAGTGTGCTTGTGCACGTGTACGTTGAGTGCACGTGCACACACAAACCGCACCACTAATATAAAATACCCGGAAAATAGAAGAAAAGGTGCTACATATTGCAAGTTGTAGAAAATAATACAAGAGGTTTGAATTCATGGGCTAAAATTAATTGGGGCAAAATAAATATTTTTAAAAGAAGATAAGTAAATTAACATTGGGTTTTAAGAAAATGTTTTATAGAAAACAATAGACTTTATTCATCATGTTGAGAAATAATAGTCAACATGCTACACAAGCATACCATATGTAAAAAATAAATAATCTTTCATGTATTTGAAAAATCAGGGTATTACATCACTCCCTCCTTAGAATAGTTCCGTCCCCGGAACTACAGTCAAGAGCGAGACAACAGAAAAATACAACACAACAACAAAACAAAAGATACAAAGATACAAAGATACAATCAAGCAAAAAGCTCAGGATAGTCCTTCAACATCCTCTCCTCAGATTCCCAAGTAGCCTATTCAACCTAGTGGTTTCTCCAGACTACTTTGACCATCGGTATCGTCTTATTCCTCAAGACTTTCTCCCTACGGTCGACAATCTCGACAGGAATCTCAATGTAATTCAGGTCTAACTGCAAACCTTCCGGTACTTCTGGCAAATGATGACTCGGATCTAGAATATAACCTCGCAGCATAGACACATGGAAGACATTGTGCACCTGAGACAACTCTTCCGGTAATTCAAGCCGGTAAGCAGTTTTCCCGATCCTTTTCAATATCTTATACGAGCCTATAAACCTCGGGGCTAACTTCCCGCCTTTGCCAAAACGAACCACACCTTTACTGGGTGATACCTTTAGGAAGACGAAGTCACCAACCTCAAACTCAAGGTCCCTTCTCCGGTTGTCTGCATAGCTTTTCTACCTGCTCTGAGCTTCCACCAACCTTTTTCTGATCAGACCAATCTTCTCAGAAGTTAGCTGCACAAGCTCAGGACCAAACAACTGCCGCTGCCCAACTTCATACCAACAAACAGGTGTTCTGCACTTCCTGCCATACAAAGCTTCGTACGGCGCCATCCCAATGCTAGCCTGAAAACTGTTGTTGTAGGCAAACTCCACCAAAGGTAAATGCCTTTCCCAACTGCCTCCAAAGTCTAGTATACAACACCGAAGCATATCCTCAAGAATACGGTTGACATTCTTGGTCTGCCCGTCGGTTTGCGGATGAAAAGCAGTGCTGAAATCTATCTTGGTACCCAAAGCTGCCTGAAGAATCCTCCAGAAATGCGAAGTAAACCGCGCATCTCGATCAGACACAATAGTTGACGGAACGCCATGAAGTCGGACAATCTCACCAACATACAACTCAGCCAACTTGTCCATCGAAGCAGTGAGTTTCATCGCCAAAAAGTGAGCGGACTTGGTAAGTCGATCGACTATAACCCAAATCGCATCATTGCCTTTAGAACTCTTAGGCAATCCCGTGATGAAATCCATACTGATGTTATCCCACTTCCATTCCGGAATAGGTAACGGCTGTAATAGACCTCCGGGTCTCTGATTTTCGGCTTTGACTTGCTGACAAACCTCACACTTCGCAACAAATTCAGCCACATCCCGCTTCAAACCTGACCACCAGAAATGCTGTTTGATGTCTTTGTACATCTTAGTACTCCAGGATGTACCGACAAAAGAGTAGCATGCGCCTCCTGAAGAATACTCTCTTTCAGGTCCGCCTGATTTGGAACACACAGCCTATCTCCGAACCACAGCACTCCATCCCTGGTTTGAAATCCGGGCAACCTGCCAGCACCAACCTGCTCCTTCATCTCCAAAATATCAGCATCAACTTCCTGACTTGCAATGATCTTTGCATTCAGAGTAGGCTGAAGCTTCAACTGAGACAAAGACGCTCCCAATCCTTGCAAGACAACCTCAATACCTGCTCGATCCAACTCCTCGATCAAATGCCTCTGAGTTGTAATCAGACTGGCCAAACTGCTCTTGCGACTAAGTGCATCAGCAACAACATTAGCCTTTCCAGGATGATACTTGATCTCAGGTCGCATATCCTCGAGCACTTCCAACCATCTCCTCTGCCTCAGATTGAGATCCCTTTGTTGATATATATACTTCAAGCTCTTGTGGTCCGTGTACATGTTCAACTTCTCACCGTACACATAGTGCCTCCATTGCTTCAGGGCAAAGATAATCGCCGCCAACTCCAGATCATGAGTCGGGTAATTCTTCTCATGTGGTCATAGTTGCCTAGACCCATAAGCGATTACTCTTCCCTCTTGCATTAAGACACAACCAAGCCCACGATGTGAAGCATCGCTGTAAACATCATACTCAACACCTGCTCTAGGCAAAGCCAGGATAGGTGCAGTAGTCAGCCTATCTTTCAACTCCTGAAAGCTCGCCTCACATTGCTCGGTCCACTTGAAGCTCACATTCTTCTTGGTTAGTCCAGTAAGCGGTACAGCTATCTGAGCGTAACCTTGAATGAATCTCCTGTAATATCCAGTCATCCCAAGGAAACTTCTGACTTCCTTCACTGTAGTAGGCCTAGCCCAATCTCTCACTGCCTCTATCTTCTGAGGGTCAGTTGCCACTCCCTCCTTAGAAAGGATGTGACCTAGGAATGCCACTTCAGATTTCCAGAAATCACACTTGGATAACTTGGTATACAACTTCTGCTCTTCCAACTTCTGCAAAACTGCTGCCAGATGCTCAGTGTGCTCCTCCTCAGACTTGGAGTACACGAGAATATCATCGATAAACACCACGACGAAAGAATCAATAAACGGCCTCAGAACTCTGTTCATCAGATCCATGAAGATTGCGGGTGCATTCGTCACTCCGAATGGCATAACTAAGAATTCGTAATGCCCATGCCGAGTTCTAAATGCAGTTTTGTGCACATCTTCAGCTTTCATTCGCACTTGGTGATATCCTGATCGAAGATCTATTTTGGAGAAAACAGCTGCTCCTTGTAGACGATCGAACAAGTCATCAATTCGAGGAATCGGATACTTATTCTGAATAGTGACTTTATTCAGCTCCCGGTAATTGATACACATCCTCATCGATCCATCCTTCTTCTTTACCAAGAGCACTGGTGCTCCCCAAGGTGACGCACTAAGTTGAATAAAGCCTTTCTCCAACAGTTCCTCAATCTGTCGTTTCACCTCATCCTGTTCCACTGGAGCCATCCTATACGGTGCCTTCGAAATGGGTGCACTTCCCGGTCGAACAGTGATGCTGAACTCTACATCACGATGTGGAGGTAACCCAGGAAAATCTTCCAAGAACACAGTCGGATAGTCCCGAACCACAGGAATCCCTTGCACTTCCACAGGAGTCTCTTCCTTGCGGATAGTTGCCACCAGCTTAGAACACTTCTTCTTCCCTTGGAAAGTGACTTCAGGTCCACCTGGAGCCTTCACTGTTACGGTCTTGGTCTTACACTCGATGCTTGCACTGTACACCGACATCCAATCAATGCCAATGATAACATCGACTCCCAAGATCGTCAGCTCGATCAGATCAATGCCAAAGATTCGATCTCCAATCACAATCTCGCAATCAGCATAATACCGATCAGTGGTTAGAGTTTCCCCTGATGGAGTAGCTACTGCTAAGATTTTGCCTGGAAAAATCTTCGGTTCAACTCCCAACACTTTAGCAAACTTAGGAGACACAAAAGTATGAGAGGATCCAGTATCGAACAATACAACATCTTTCATTCCATTAAGATAGAGTTCTCCAGAGATGACCTGATCCGCTTCCTCAGCATCAGCTTCCGTCAAAGCAAATACCCGCCCTGACTGGTACGGCCTCTTCCCAGTCTGCTGTATTGGCACATTGTGATTGCCAGCCCATGGTTTGAGACATCGAGATTGGTAATGTCCCACTTCCCCACAGTTATAACAGGTGATTGCAGAAGGTCTCCCCACATTGTTCCCAGGTCCTCCAGCTATACTGACAGCGTTCGCCCCTGTCGGTTTGAACCTCTGTGCAGATGGTTGCCCCTTGAAACTCCCCGATTGTGCAGGTCTCTTCCCGAACTGTCAGTTGTTCCTCTGGTGCTGAGCAACATGGAACTGCTCCATATCCGCCTCCATCGCTGCCGCCCTCTTCACCAGCTTGTCAAATCGCCTGATACCAAGAGGTATCATCCGGGATCTCAAGCTTGGCCTCAGTCCATGCTCGAACTTGCAAGCCTTCTTCGCCTCATCCACTACCAGTTCAGGCGCATACCTAGAGAGCTGAGTAAACTTAGTCTCATACTCCCTCACGGACATGCTACCTTGCTGTAGTGATAGGAACTCCATCGCCTTCTTCTCCTGGACGTCGGAGGGGAAATAGTGGCTGCGGAATTCTTCCAGAAATTCCTTCCAGCCAAGCACTATACCTCCCATGGTCCTCTTCATGGATTGCCACCAGACTGCCGCATCCTTCTTCAGCTGCAAAGTCGCCAACTTGACCTTGCTACCCTCAGGGGTCTCCAATACCTCAAAGATCGTTTCCACTTGACGGATCCAGTTGTCAGCCGCATCTGGGTCTGACTTTCCCTCGAATACTGGTGGTTTCATTCTCTTAAACGATTCCACTAGCTTAATCGCCTCGGGCACTGGATTCACCGGCCCCCTTCCTTGGTTCATAGCCACTGCATTCAGCGTTTGGTAGATCCTTGCAAGTTCAGTCTCCAGATCCAACCCCTCACCATTCCTAGCTCCTCTTCTCGACATATTATGATGCAAAAGATCCATTAAATTCGAAGTATAAGACAAGAATTTAAACCAACTTGCATTTCATTGAATTCCAAAGTTTATACATCTGAATTAAAAACATTCTTGACATCAGAAATGGAAGAAAAAAAAAGGAAGCTACAACAATCTAACTCCTACGGGTCCTCTTCGCTGCTCGAAGTTCTTCCAGCAGTTCATCCACTTCATCCTTCAGCACATCCGTCAAGTTCTTCCTCTTCTCAAGTTCCCACACCCGGTGACTGAGAACAGAGAAATCGTCCTTTCGCTTCGCCAGCTGAGCTTCCAAAACTCCAACTCTCTCCTTCAGGGTCTCCACTTGCCTCTGAAGAGAAGCCACAATGCCACTCAGAGCTGGTCCCTCTTCTTCATCGGAAGAAGAATCGTCAGATGAGTCTGGAGGTGGGGTGATCTCTCGAGATTCAGGCCACTCCTCATCATCAGAATCCGCTTGCCCAGGGTGATACTCGTCCTCAGAATCAGCCTGTCCAGGATGGTACTCTTCCTCAATAATATGCCAGTCGTCGCCTCCAGCAGGGTCGAAGTGATCAGCCATCTTAGAAATAGAGAGGAAGAAGCATAAATCATAGAGCAACACAAATGTAAGTCACTTACATTTAAATCTCTAGACTCAAACACACACTCTAATGTCCACATCTAGGGTGTCGTTCCTTATAAATTTGTACAAGTGTGAAAGCGTAGAAAGCGTGGCTCTGATACCACTCTGTAACACCCCGAATCCCAAATCACTGAATTCGAGTTGTTCTACAGGATCTTTTCACTTTCTTTAGTACAATTTTACAAGGAAATTCAAATTTTTCTTGATACATCAGAGTTACATCAATATTACATTTTTCCTTTGCACAGCGGAAGTAAAATACAACAATTAAATAAATGTACAACAACATGGTACAATCTTTATGCATCCATTCCTCTTTACTCATGCAATTACCTGCATACAAACTGTGGGTACGTCAGCTTATTCAACTGACGATGGTTATACATGGCCATCCTCTCTATGCCAGAAACAGTATAACGAATCTCATTTCTTAACAATCACAAACTTGTTCAATATAAGCATATAAATCAAAGGGAACTCTTAAAGATGTCGTGTCGTGATTGTGCACTTAATCCTTAATGCAATTATTTAATTTACATGATACTAATGCACACTTGTTCGGATTCTATGCATCCCATACTACATAGGTCCGAGGGCAAGCCTCTTAACCGTTCTTCATTTTTGTAGGGTTCAATCCCTCGCCATGACTTATTCTACTTCTGTAATTACGGTGAGTATCTTAGATGATTCTATGAGTACAAGCATGTATCCTGGCCCCTGGAGTAGAATTCCGCGCCATGTCTTGACTCATCAAGCATGCATTCTGCGGCAATTCAGCATCCTCCCTGAACACAATCCTCTTGCAGTCACCAAAACATCCCATGAGCGTGACTAAGGTTCGATCATTCTGAGTTGTGCCCGTGCCATGTCTTGACTCGTCAAGCATGCATTCTGCGGCTCACACACCCGCACCGTAAACCCTAGTTCTCATACTTATGTTTTTCTCTCACTTTCATCACCTCTTCACTATGTACTAAATATTAGAATCATGAATACAAATCAAAGCTCTAGAGTTAGCCTCTCCACTAAACCGGACTTATCATTTCATTTCGATACATGACCAACCTTGGTCTTTCAATTCCCATTTCATTTCATTCATTTCACTGCCGAGGGAGACTTAGCTACTCTTGGTTTCAATTTACAATTCACAACTTCCAATTGAGCACTTTCGGCTCATCATTCATTTAGAGTCTCACAGACTTTCTCATCATGATTTTAGCCTTTAATATTCATTCTATTCTCAATTCCCATTTATGATTCATTTTTACATAAATCCACACAGTCATAAAAAGAGTTCATAGAATTCGATCATAAAGTTCACAACTTCCAACAACCATAAATAAAATGAAATCTCATACACACCAAAGTTCACTCTGTACAGTCGACTTGGAAGGACACCAGTCGACTCATACAGTCAATACAGGTTCATCATAATTACTCGGGATAGTCGACTGCTGCACCCAGTCAGTCGGCTGTCCCGCAACCTTTCATGTTCACAGTGTCATCCACATAACAGTCGACTGTTCATCTATCAGTCGTCTGTTCTGGGATTCTTAAATAGTACATTTCCATGTTCAGCTCAGTCGACTGGCTACACGCACTAAGTCGAATGGTCAGTTTCTTAATTCCAAAACAGAGATTATGTTTCCAACCATTCTCATATGCACTTTCATCACAGCACACATACATTCATATTTTTATAGACACCACACTTCTTACTGGTTCAGTAATATGGTAGCATGGAATTTCAATTTACTAATATGTTCTTTTCTTTAAGGAAAATACTTTAAACATGCACTCACACTATTCATAACTTTCTTACGAAGATGAAGATATAAATCTCAAGTCATTATACTAGGTCAAACATAATGGAATATCTTATTTCATGGAATTTCCAAATAGTCATGCTTAAGTCAAGGCACCAGTCGGCTGAACACCTTGCCAGTCGACTGCACCGACAGTTCTCGGTTTTGTCAATCATCGCTAGTTCTTTTTATTCATTTACCTTCCCTCCATCATATGTGTCATAGGGAAAAAAATGTAAAAATTAATGATCACACGATTACGTCTATTTGCACATATGTTTATTCCCACATCATGAAAAATAATTGTCTTGTACCAGTCGACTGGTTCATGCGACAGTCGACTGTACCGACACTTTCGTTCTTATTATCAACAGCATGTTCAAGCAATTTCCAATACATTCAATTTACTTTTTATAACATGGTAGCAATCATAATAATCATGGTATAATTCCTACATTAGAAGTCCTGAGAAACACCCACCTTATATGAAGAAATAATCGAAATCCCGCAAAAGCTCCTCAATATAGTGAACGCCTCCTTGCTCCTTGCACCTTGCTCCTTTGCTCCACACCGAACCTTCAGATGTACTCCTCGGTCTTCACAAAAAGCTCCCACACACAACTCTCACAATACCTATCTCTTAATAAGAACAATCTTAGTGTAAGAGAGATAGGGAAATGGGAAGGGTATTTATACTAGGAAATAAGTAGAATAGAAGGCTAGGATTTATTGGGGAGTTATAAGATCAAGGGTTGGGATGCATTAGGGGGTTGAGGAACTACCCACACTTCACAAATAACCACCTATGATCTACCCCACTATCCTACTCACATCCGGCCACAAGCTAGTGTGCTTGTGCACGTGTACGTTGAGTGCACGTGCACACACAAACCGCACCACTAATATAAAATACCCGGAAAATAGAAGAAAAGGTGCTACATATTGCAAGTTGTAGAAAATAATACAAGAGGTTTGAATTCATGGGCTAAAATTAATTGGGCCAAAATAAATATTTTTAAAAGAAGATAAGTAAATTAACATTGGGCTTTAAGAAAATGTTTTATAGAAAACAATAGACTTTATTCATCATGTTGAGAAATAATAGTCAACATGCTACACAAGCATACCATATGTAAAAAATAAATAATCTTTCATGTATTTGAAAAATCAGGGTATTACAAGTATGATGCATATAGTGAAGTTATGGATATATACAGATGGATACAGGTTCGCAGAATACTTTTATATAAATTTGTATGTATGATGTTTTATGTGCGGATTTCATGTTGAATCTTCTTATCTTGGTATTCGTAAGTTTAATTTATTTTCTTTATATAATTTAATTTATTTGTTAGTTTAGTAAATTATATTCACACTAGTAATGGCTGACACCTTAGTGTTTGGGGGGTCAGGGGAGTCTTCGGACTACCCTAGATCCCCTACTGTTACAGGTCCTCAGCAGTGCAGATGTGAGGTGTAGATTTCATAGAGTGAAGTCTTTTACTTTAAATTTTATGTATAAATTTACTTATGTGAATAGAAAAAGTTGTGGTTTAAATTATATTTTGAATGTATAAGTATGTAGATGATAATGATGGGTATAGTGTGGAGAGATATGATATGTTTGTGACCCGTACCCATCTCGTTGTGGAGTACTGGGCCCTGTGGTAGGTTTTATAAATAATTTTCTAAAAAACTTTACTATGTTTTCAAAGGAATTTATGGTTTTTAATTGATGATTGATATTCTTTTATGAGTTTGGCCCCCAGATCATGATATTTATATTGTCTGTGTGATTCTGGTCATTTTGGCCCGGTGAGCCTATGATATTATTGTCTGTGATGTGAGCTACGGAATTTAGAGCAGAATTCCGTAAGCTTTTTATGTTTCGGGGCAGAAATTTCAGAGGAAACTTTGCAAAAAATTTATTTGAGATATAATTATTTTAGTTTATGTTTAAAGTGATATAGAAATTGAAAGAATTGAATTTGGAGTCAAAAAAAAAATTAGGGCCTTACACCGCACTTCTTCCTCGTCGAAGCTTCGTCGAGCTCTGAGCTCGACCTCACCGCCAGTCTGCCGAGCAAACCTCCTTCTTCAACCTCCCCGACCTCAAAAACCCTGACACTGCACCTCTCCTCTTCGACGAGCCACCTCCACTGACGCCGCCCAACTCCGTCAACAAGCTCCAAAGCTCCCTCGCCGACCTTCTCCATCTCTGAGCTCCCATATTTCGAGCTCTCCTCCGTTTCAAGCTTCCTCGTTGAAGCTTCGTCAAGCTCTGCCGAAGCTTATCGCCGACCACCTCCTTCGCGAGCTCCCCTCGCAGAGCTCCACAACAACCCCTCGTCGAGCTCCACCTCCGCTACTGAGTTCCTCGATGAGCCATCTCCTCCGGTACCGAGTTCCTCGACGAGCCATCCCCTCCATTGTCGAGCTCTCCTCGACTGATCTTCGAACCCATCTCGAGCTCCTCCATTTTAAGCCATCTCCTCCATTACCGAGCTCTCCTCGACTGAGCTTCGAACCCATCTCGAGCTCCTCCATTTTGAGCCATCTCCTCCATTACCGAGCTCTCCTCGACTGAGCTTCGAACCCATCTCGAGCTCCTCCATTTTGAGCTCTCCCCCAATGTCGACCGTCCACTATCGAACTCCTTACCGCCCTTCTTCCTCGTCAGCCTCTGCCGTCTTCGAGCTCTGTCGTCAACCCCACCTCGTCGATGCTGAGCCAAAACGTCAAGCTCGCTCGCTACACGAGCGCTCGGAGGCGTGGTCGAAGGAGAGTTCGAAAGAGAAAGGAAACAGAGGTCGGGAGATAGGAGAATAAAAGAAAAAAAATGGTCAACGTTGACCATGCCATGTGGCGTCATCTGGGACTTCGGCAGCCCGATCCGAGCACTCGTGCCACCGATCCCCAAATGAGAGAAAAAATGGCTCCTCTCGATGCGCGCTCGCCTGAACATGATCAATGCATAGGATCGCACCACGTGTACAGGTAATTATCTATTTATTTATTTATTTATTTAATTGAATTAATATTTTTAAAAAATCGAAAAAAATATTTTAAAATCGAAAAAAATTAATTAAAAAATTCTAAAAATAATTATTAATTCTGAAAATAATTTTAAAATTCTGAACATATAATAATTAAATTAGAATAATTAATTAATATTTTCGAAAATTAATTATTTAAATTCAGAAATTGAACAAAAAGATTCGAAAAAAAACAGAAAAATCTAGAAAAATCACAAAAAATCCAGAAAAATCTAAGAATAATTTTGGGCATTTTACAAACTCAGAAAAACACCGTTATACCTCGAGCAAGATCCGAACTCCCTTAAGAACTCCGATAAAATTCCGTACGCCATTAGAACAACAAAACTACTCCTTAAAGACTGTAGAACTCAGTCTGCAGAAGTGTGGGGCTCATGGTATGGCTAAAAATAGGATTAAATCGGGACCGTTCAAATCAGGTGCGAATTTTAAAGCTCTCAGGGGTAAAATGATAATTTCACCTACCAATAACCCGTTACAAACCTACCCAGGTGGATAAAGAGTAATTCAAATTCATGGTTATCTCTATAAAACGATTTAAACTCAACATCTTCAAAAACACCGAGAAGTAGAGATTTATCCTTATCTCGAAATGGGTCCCTAAGGCGACTATAAATACCCCCTCCCCCCTCACCATAACAAGGTAATCAATCTTTTTCTACCTAAAGCTCTTTCTTAATCTTTCTGATTACTGACAAGAGTGTCGGAGAGTTCGTCGCAGGGATCCATCTTGGTGTATCGAACTTTGTGCAGGTTCATGGCAGCAACAAGAAACAAGTCAACACGTTGGTGAAGGTCAATATGTTTGCTCTATTGTTTTCCTCAAAGAACTCACAAATTCATCTGTTTGCTCCTACACCAAAATTGGCAGCAACAAATAAGATTAACTATGCTTATATCATTCTCATTCTTAAAGTTCCTGGGGCCAATGAAGTTTACCAATTTAGACCTATTATTCTTCTTAATGTTATTTTAAAATTATAATGAAAGTCCTTGCCAATAGGCTGGCATCTGTGATTGGTAATTTGGTTGATTTTACTCAATCGGGTTTTATCAAAGATAGGTTTATTTTAGACAGTGTGGCTTAGGGGTGGGCATCGGTCGGTATCCGACCTAATATGGACCATCCACCACCGATTCAAAGAATATCGGTTTTTAATTTTCTCATTCGCAACCAATCTGAACCTTAATTGGATCGGTTTCCATCCAAGCCGATTAAGCTCGGTTTGGATTGAATTGAATGGTCAGTTTGGTGTGTTAGTTTTGACCTTCAACATCATTCATAATTTTGTTGAAATTTAAAAAATCAACTTCAACCAAACTTAAGAAACAACCTGCTATTTGTTATTCAGAAATGAATTAAAAATGAAGATCCATAAAACCACAATTTGTTAATGAATTTTGCATTAATTGTTTGAGATGATGACGTTTAAATGGGCGAGATAACTGCTTTTTTACTTGCCTACTTGTGTAATCTTAGTTTATTATCATAAAAGAAACATCAATAACCATAGCTAATTGAATTTCAGGTACAATAAAAAAAATTTAAAAAATAATTTCTGCTTGACTTGATTAAAATAACTACTAAATGTTACATTAACTTAATAATTCTATTAAGCTAGACCACACTGTAAATCAAGCATTTCTCAACAAAATAACACACAGGAATATGGATAATCAAAACATAGGTAGAACAACTGCTCAGTTTGTATTAAAGAAATTAATGAAGACTGCTTGTATCTCCAAGAAAATGAGAAATGACTATTTATATATTCAAGAAATTAAAGAAGAACTTGATTTTTATGGACTTATGTATAGAGATAAGGTCGGTTCGGTTTCATCGGTTATTTGAAAGTCTCATCCAACAACCGAATCGGTCCAGTTGGTTATTGAAGATCAAGAACCGGGCCAACCCAAATTCCTAATTGGTTCAGTTAAAAACTGGTCAGTTCGGGTTGGATTGGTTCAGATTGGTCAGTTCGAAAAATAGTTGTCCACCCCTAGTGTGGCTGCTGCTCAAGAAGTTATTCATTTTGTTCACCTTGAAAAAAAGAAGGTATTTTATTAAAACTTGATTTTGAAAAATCTTATGATAGAGTTAATTGGAAATTTCTTTTTCTTGTGTTAAAAGCAAGAGGTGTTGGTGATACTTGGATTAATTGGATCCTCTCTAGTCTTTCTTCTGGCATTTCTTTTGTGATTGTTAATAATGTTGAATGAAAGAAATTTACTTGTAAACGTGGCCCGCGACAAGGTGTTCCTATCTCCCCTCTTCTTTTTGTTCTCATTGTTGATGTTTTCAATAGAATGTTAACCTTAGCCTGGGATATTGAGCTTATTGAAGGACTGGGTAGCTTTCCTTCTTTTAGAGGGATTCTTAAACTGCAATATGCTGATGATACCATTTTATTCTCCTGTTGTGATGGTGTTAAATTAAGGAATCTTAAGTTGTTACTATACTGTTTTGAAACTATCTCAGGTATGAAGATCAATTTTTCTAAATCTTCCACTATTTGGCTTGGTGGTGATTCTTTTAGGCAATTATAAATTTCTGCTTTTTCAATTGTCCTAAAGGTAACTTTCCTCTTACTTATCTGGGTATTCCTCTTAGAATTGGTAGCCTTCATAAGTTTGATTGGTTTCCTATCATTGAAAAAATTGAGAAAAGACTCAGTTCTTGGGCTGGTAGATCTTTATCTAGGGGTGGTAAATTGACTCTTATCAACTCTGTTTTCTTGTATTCCTCTATATCTTCTTTCTTATTTTTATATTCCTGTTTGGGTTATAAAGAAAATTGATTGTATTAGGAGGAAATTCTTTTGGACCGGGTCTTCTTCTTCTGATTCTGGTAAATGTTTGATGAGTTGGAATAGAGTTTGTATGGATAAAAGGAAGGGGGATTAGGCATTAGTAATTTACGCAATCATAACTTAGCCCTTCTGGGAAAATGGCTGTGGAAGAGTATCAATATTGAGAACCTTACCTGAATAAGAATCATTAAGCACAAATATTTCAAATGTAGAAACATCTGGAATTTCAATGGTAAAACCCCTTCTGGGCAAATGGCTGTGGAAGAGTATCAATATTGAGAACCTTACCTGAATAAGAATCATTAAGCACAAATATTTCAGATGTAGAAACATCTGGAATTTCAATGGTAAAACCCCTTCTATTTCTTCACCTTTCTGGAAAGGTATTTGGAAAACTGCTGATGCTTTTAATTGTGGTATTCAAAAAATTTGTGGGAATGGTAAAACTGTTAGATTTTGGACTGATATTTGGATTGGAAATTGCTCTCTTACTTCTGCTTATCCTTCTCTTTTTAAGATTGCTTCTAATCCTAATGCGACTGTATTTTCTCTTTATCATTCTAACAATTATGAGAAAGTGTGGAACATTACTTTTAGAAAGTCTCTTTCTACTTCCCAATCCCATGATTTTGAAGAACTTATTCATCTTATAGCAACAATGATTGGTCTATTAAGAATGATTATAAATGGAGATGGTCTTCTTCTGGTTCCTTTACTGTTAAATCCTTTTACAAATTTCTTTATTCTGGGGGAGTTCTATATAATTTCTATAAAATTATATGACAGAATATTGCTCCTTTAAAAATGAGGATTTTGGTTTGGCTTGCTATTAATAATAAGTTACTAACTGTTGACAATCTTAATAAAAGAAATTTAGCCTTGGGTCAAAAGTGTGTCCTGTGCTCTATGGGACTGAAAATGCTTTTCATCTTTTCATCAAATGTCCTTTTGTGAGAAATGTTTGGCTTATTTTAAAGAGTGCATGGAATATTAAAGGGTATCCTCATTCTATTAAATCTTGGTGGAGTGTCTGGAGGAAAAAAAGAATTAAACCTAGGTTACAGTTACTTTGGGACATTCTCATGATGGCTATTATTTGGATTGTTTGGAAAGAAAGGAATAATAGGATTCTCATCAAAAAAAAAAAAAAAATCAGATATTATTTCTATTCTTAACTCCATTTTATACTTTTGTTCTCTTTGGTCGGAGATCCTCCCCCATTCTAAAAAGCATCTAGTTGATTTTAATCCTATTAAGATTGCTATTCAAAACTTTGTTCATGCTTTTTCTATGGCAGGTGGCTCATCTTCTCAGTCTGGGGTCTCTGCTCCTGCCAATCTTGTTGCTGATCAGTCTCTTATTACTACTATCCAAGAAGATGCTCATACTAACAATACTCCTACTAATGAGGTGTTTGCTGATATTTTTGAAGTGGTTGACTCCCCTGTTGCTGATATTGTCTTACCTCTAGTTTTTAGTTCCATGGATGGGCCTGAGTCTGGTGATATTCCTATTGCTGATACTGATGCTTCTTTTGCTGCTTCTGTCCAAGCTGAAGACAATATGGAGGTTGATCCTATTTCATCTACTTTGGATACAATCTCTTCGTTGTCTCCCCATGATTAGGAGTACATTATTGAGATTTTGCTGGTGTCTTCTTTTCAAGCTGCCTACGAATGTGGTGTAACTCATAAAGAAAACCTTGTTGTGGTGTTGGATCCCTAATTTTCTTTCTATAATTGTCTTTATTTTGGTTCCTGATACTTTTAAATACTCTTAGCCTACTGGTTGTTTTTTTGTTGTGAAGCTTTATGCTTTTTTTGCACCAGAATGTGCCTTTTACTGGTTGTTATAACTTGTTCTAGTTTATTTATATTTTTGTTGGCTGGGATCCCTTAGGATTCCATCCTTTCTTTCAAAAAATATTTTCGATTTTCTATACAGTTTAGAATCCGATTCAGATTGAACCACATCTGGCCGGTCCATTTTCTTCGTTTTCATATCACCGCGCTTGACTCTATTGACACCTCTTCTTTCATGAGTCCATTGAGGAGAATGCTAACATTTTATTTGGGGTACCTTTTTAAAGTCAAGTTAGCATGTTATACAAATATTTTATGTTCTTAATTTGTTAGGTTTTATAACATGTATTTTATGTTCTTAATTTGTTAGGTTGGGGAAAGGAAGTCACTATCTTTAATGGGAGAGTTGTCAAGCAAACAAATAATTTTTAATATTTTTTTGCCACAAAACAAATGCGGTTGCACGTACAACTCCAGCATTACTTATTAACACATGCGTGCAAATCAAATTTTTTCCTGTAAACTTTTTTATAATTATGTGGATCACCTGTTCAATTCTAACTTTTTCAAACAAACACCGCTTTGTTACCAAACGAACTCATACATTGTACGTGTAACTTCAAATTTATTTCTTAACACGTGCATAACACGTGCATAACACGTGCAAATCAAAGTTTTACCTAATTACTATCGACTTAGATGTATCGTATGTTTAAGTCCAATTTTTTAGTAAAATGTGTATCGTACGTCAAAATTACAGTATATATATATATATTGAATGCAAGCCACCTTCCCATATAAATGGGGCAACCACATTTTGCTGGTACTCGCCTAGTTCAACTACCCAATTTTGAACTTTAGGGCTTCCTACTAGAAATAAACATCCCCTCGTTAAATACAAAATTAATGCATGGTTTCACCTTTTTGTTTGTCTAAACATCTCCTCATTATTAATGCATGGTTTCACCTTTTCGTTTGTCTCCTCTTTCTTTAATGTTTTAAAGAAAAGTCTCGTTAAAGTTGATATGAGGTTTTAGTCATTGAAGGGTGGCCTGTTCCCCTTAGATTTGTAGGTCATCCAAGAACCACGCAATGTGATAAATATCAAAGATCATTTGACACATGAATTGCACGTGTTTTCAGCTTCCATTGTATGTACGTGCCTCATGCATCAACAACTAATAATCAATAAAAATGTTCGTTGTCTTTTTTTTTTTTTTTTTTTTGAAGGAAAAAATAAAAATAAAAAAATTAGGCAAGACAGATGCGAAAAGAAATATCAATCAAATGTTAGCGGCAAATTATGAAAAATACAAGGTAAGGTGACACAAGTATTCAGGGCCGGCCCTGATATGTAGGCGGGCAAGGCGGCCGCCTCGGGCCCCCGCGGAATTTGCCATTTTTGGGGTCCCCGATTTCAAACTTCCCTTGTAAATATAGGCACGCATTTCGCGTGTAAATTTTTTTTTTTTTTATATGGGGCAGGGGGCCCATTTCGGAAGTTTGCCTAGGGCCCCCCGGAACTCAGGGCCGGCCCTGCAAGTATTATGCGAATTGCTTTATATATAGTTTTCCTTTTTATCAATATTCGACACAAATCAGCAAACCAATAGTCGACGCAAAATACCCTTCATACTCTTCATTTCTCTTCACTTACACCTAAATAGTACCTAATATATACTTCAAAATGGCATAAATTTCAACTTCGTTACACCAGACAAACTTTGAGTATTGATCAAATTTCTTATTAAACTCTCTCACCGTGCAAACTGATGAACCACCATTACCAAACTCTATCCATGAGTTCCTATACTGCGTCACCCTGTTAATCAATATTAGTTGACCGATATAGTTGTATATATACAATTTGATTAGGGGATAATTAGATGTGACATAAAGTTGGTTTAATTAATGAAGAAATTATCTTGAAACTGCAATCTCACGATCGAGTGTCATTATCATCATTCTATGCCTTTCAAGCCTAGGATCAGATATATAAAACGCAAGGATTACCTTAAAAATATACAATCAATATAATCAACAAATGTCGACCTAACGTCTATGTCAGATTCAGAGATACAAAAAAAAACACTTTATTGACTTAATTATAACGTATCCTATATATAGGATACGTTATATATATATATATATATATGAGAGAAGTAAAGACTACACTAATACATATTTCGATATGGGACTAATCTAATATAATATCTAACACCCCTTCTCAAACTCACGGTGGGTCGAACAGTGTGAGTTTGCCCACCAAGTATCGAAATCTCTGAACAGTGTGAGATTTGGTGAAAAGTCTGTTGTCTGGTATGAAGATGTCACAAAATGAAGTGAAATGGTCTCTGCCTCAAAACGGTCACAAACATAGTGCCAATAAAATTTCTATGTACTTTGTCCGTTCACAAAAGCCCGGGTTGGTTGCAATATGCAAGACACTCTGGTTATCACAATGAACAGAAGTAGCTCATGTAAGAGTAACACACATATCTGATAACAACCACTGAACATGAACGATCTCTTTAGTGGTAGCTGTCATAGCTCTGTACTCAGCTTCTATGGAAGAACATGCAACAATTACATGTTTCTTGCTTCGTCATGAGATTGGCGAATTATAAAAAAATAGACAGAAACCTGTGGTAGACCGTCTGCTAGAAGGATCACCTTCCAAATCTGAATCAGAATATACACTAAGCTCCAGTTTGGATGTGCAAGATATGAATAATGAGATAATGATAGTGCCTTGAAGATATCTGAGGATCTGAAGAAGAGCACTGTATTGAACTGATCGAGGGGTTGAAATAGACTACTTGACAATACTGATTGCATGAGCAATATCGGGTCTAGTCATTCATAAGTAAACAAGTTGTCCAACAATCTACTTATATCTAGTGGGATCGGGAAGGATCTTACCATCTATAGGACGAAGCTTCATGTGAAGCTCTGCGAGAGTATCAGCTGATCGATGTCAAAGAGACATGCAGCGGAGCTAATTTCTGATGTGTATGTTTCCTGAGAAATGAGTATCCCCCGAGATCGTGGCAATCTTTAAACCCAGAAAGTAGCGTAGTCGACCAAGATCCTTTATATGAAACTACTGGTGAAGGTATCTTTGATGCAATTCCTGCAGAGTCATCCCAGTAATAATCATATCATCAGCAAATAGTAGTAGAAGTACCCTCTCCTGCGGTGTGGACTGCATAAACATAAAGCTTTCATGTGAACTCTAACTGAAACCAGCCTGTGTAATGAAAGCACTCAAATTAGACTCGAGGTGCATGTTTCAGACTATATATAGCGCGATGTAGATGACAAACATGACAAGGAGGTGTGATAAGGCTAAGAGGAGACTGCATGTAAACAACCTCAGATAGGGTATCATAAAGAAATGCATTCTTTAGGTCCATCTGGTATAACGACTACTGACAGATGGCAGCAACAGTAAGGAGAGTGCAAACTATAGTCATCTATGCAACTGGAGTAAAGATCTCATCATAATCAATGTCATGATTCTAAGTAAATCATCGGACAACTAGACGAGCCTTATGCCACTCAATGGAGCCATCATGTCAATATTTGACCTTGAAGGTCCACTTGCAGCTAACAGGCTTAACGCCTGTTGGTAGGGAAATAACTTCCCAAGTGCCAGTCTAATCAAATGCAAGAAACTCTTCTGCAATAGCTTCCCGTCACTTGGGATATTGAAACGCTTCCTGACAGGTTCTGAACTCATGTGTGAGTGTATAGCGGTGAGATATGCATTGAATTATGGTGAGTAAGAGACAAATATTGCAAAACCAAACTGGTCAGAGGGACTAGTGGCATCGGGTGTATAACATGTCAGTGGGATGCCCGAAGTAGTACGTGTAGGCTGACGAACCAGTGGTGGATGTGTAGTGTGTGGAGGTGAGGTCGGTGGGGATAGGTGCATGCAGTGGTGGGGATGCAGGTGGTGTGAGTGCATGTGGCGGTGGGGATACAGGTGGTGTGGGTGCATGTGGCTATGGTGATCCATGTGGTATGGGAGGGGCCTCTGTAGGAGGGGTATGAATCATAATGTCTGTGTGAGATGGGAGTGGAGCCAAAGGAATGGGATCAAAGGGAATGCGTGAATATGTGTCCGGGGAGGTAGTCGAGGAAACCAGGGAATCGAGAAAGCTAGTTTCCCCAGGATAGGACATGTAGTAAGGAGTCTTCCACAAAGGAGGCAGCTAGAAATCAATCAATCGGGGACTTTGAATCTCAATCTTACTCAAGGGGCGCATAACCTCAAACTCTATCTCTCTGTCCTACTTGTTTGTCTTGCCTTGAACGGTGCATTAATTTTTTTTAGGAAATACATACACAATGCACCTAGGGATCAAAACAATGATATCATTTGTGCTCGGAACTGATATCTAGGTGATGCATTTAGCAGCCCGGGTTGTCAGCTTCGTGCGCTCAGTGAGAGGGAGAATGACTAACATGTGCACCCAAAAGTATAAAGCATACTCTAGTCTGGTGGTAAGTGATGAAGAGCCTCATAAGGTGTCGTATCAGATAGGGTGGATGAGAGAGTGATGTTAATGAGGCCAACATAAGTCATGACAGCTTCAGCCTGGAAAGAACGAGAAACAGAAGATGGCAGTACAAGAGTGCGAGTCGTCTCAATAATGTGACGATGCTTGCGTTCAACTACATCATTTTGCTCAATAATGTGACAAGACGTCTCAAGAAGTACGGCAAGGAGGAATGAGACTGGTGATGCTGTGGCAGGGATGAGGATGGCAATGTTGTTGTTCTCGGGATCGGGATAGGGATCAGGATGCTGGTGTTGTTGTTGGTGTTGGAAGAAGCGGTGGGGCAGGGATATGGATGACATCGTTGTTGTCGACTCTGTGATCATGGATTAGTGAAGAGGAAGATGTAGTAACTAGGAAGTCGGTGATGAAACTGGAGTTCCATTGGAAAACTACTATTACCTGCAAAAAAAAAATTAACTTTTTTTTATTTTTTTTGTTTTTTTGTTTTTTTTTGTTAACATTTTTTTTGGGACGACGAACGGTGGCGGTGGCGGTGATGGCAGCGGCAACAGACGAAGAGAGAGTAGAGAGAAATAGAGTTAGGGTTAGGGTTAGGATTTTTGGGTTTGAATTGAGCTTGGGTTTGGTTTTCGGGTTTGGGTTGGTTTTTTCGTTTTTTTTTCTTTAAACAGAAAGAGGTCGGGTTTGGATTCGGGTATAGGGTTTTAGGTATTCGGGTATACGGTATTAGGGTATTAAGGTTTTGGGTATTCGGCGGCTTCTTCTCCGTCTTACACCTTCCAGATCTGGCGGCTCCTCTCCTTCTCGCCCCTCCCCCCTTCATTAAACTTGGTCTGCTCTCTCTCTTCTCTCGACCCATCTCCTTGTTTTCTCCTCTCTCATTCGCATCGGGAATCGACCCTCTCCGCAGTCTGTCGATCCTCTACCCTCACGACCCTGCTCCGTTTGCTCTCTCCGCTGTCTCCCAGTCGACGGCAAGCTCGGCGTGGTCCCCCTCCGGTGGCTTCTATTATCCAGCCGCTCTCCGTTTCATCCTTGTTCGGTGAGTTTTCCCGGTGGTAACAGCCAGCTTGGATTTTCCTTTTCAGCCAACCACTGTGAGTATTTCTGCATTTATTTGGGTGCTGGGTGTGTTGTTTGACTTGGCTAGCGAATTCTTTTACTGTTTCTAGTGTGTGCGGTCTCGGTTTCCATGTGTCGTGGCCCTTTTCGTGGATCTATTGTAATTTCTTGTAACTGTTCTTCTCTGCCCCCTGCGGCTCCGCTCCGTCAGTGGTGGTCTTCAGCTCTATGCTGTGCCTGTGCAACAGCGAGCTCAAGTTGTAACACCCCGAATTTCAATTAAGGATAAATTCGAGATTTCACAGATGGTATCAGAGCATGCTTCACAAGTAATTAAAAAGAAAGATGGTAAAATTAGGGAGGGATTTTTGCACTTTAAACCCTTCCAAAATCCTATAAATAGAGTCCCATTTTCTACATTTCTCTTGCACCAAAAACATTATAGAAAGAAAGAAAGAAAGAAAGAAAAAGAAAGAGAGAAGAGAGTTTTGTGCTTGGAGGCCATTGCTAGGAGGAGAAGCCTTACTAGGAGCTAGGAATCTTTGGAGCTAGAAGTGGTGTTCTCTTTTCTTTTCATTGTTCAAGCTTCACAAAAGGTGGGTGTTCTCCTACTTTCTATTTTTTTTAGAATGTACATGCTAATAAAAGTGAATGAGTAGTTTTGATAAAATAGAATAACTATACTATGATTGTGGTGAGATTAATAGTGAATCATGCTATGTTGACAAATAGATTAACAATGTGTTAGTGGGTGATCCTATGCTTTCTAATTGTAGAAATTGTATGCTAATTATTTTATATGACTAGTATAAATTGAATGTGATGAGAAATGTGTAGATTAAATCCATGCTAGCAACGATCTTGTTGAGGTTTAGTGAATATTTGATTACCATGCTAATTAAAAGGGTTCAACTAAAGAATTAATCATATGAATCATATTAGAGTGTTGCAAATTTTATGTTTGTCGAATATGTGATTTTTTTTCTTTTATGAGAAATTGTTAAAGAATGTTATATTTCGACATATACTTTAGAGACATGATGATTAAGAAAGAAAAAGAAAAGAGAAGAATAATTTTTGTTATTACATGTCGACATATGTTGAAAATACAAACTTTTGCATGAAAGAATTTCTTTGAGATATCCATGGTTGATTAAGAGACATGTTTGATTTTAGCACAAATTTTAATTAGTATAATGATGGATATAAACTAGTTTTAAGAAACATGATCCTTAATTTTCGAGTTTGGGAAGAAATGCAAATTTTTGTAAAGAAAGGAAAAATCTATTTTTGAAAATGAAGATAGATTATAAAAATAAATTTGAATTTACTTGATTATTATTTCTTGATTTCATCTCAGTCCAAAAGTGAGATTTATTCCAATGATTGGATTATTGGGTGAACAAGTGTTATTAAAAGAAACCAAATTCAAAATAGTATTAACAAAAATACATTAATACAACTTCTAAACAGAAAATATAATTGGACTTATTGGTTAGCCAGTGAATACTATTTATAAGAGGTGTTGGGTTCGAAACTTGTTGCCACCATTTTCTTTCATTTTATTTTTGTTTCTCTCAAAAACTGCTTATTTATGGAAGTTACTGACTTTGGAAAGAAACAAATATTACTCACTCTTCCTTATTAAGTTGCACAAAGAACTTACTAAGAATGGTTTAATTTCTTATCTTGTATTTTTTAAAGTGGCAAATGCACTTTGTTTCCAAAATTATTATTTTGAATAAATAATTCTTTTGAATAAAAGAAAAATATGTAACACGATTATCCCGTTATAAACAATCCCTTTTGTTGAGTAAGAATGCTAAATGAGATTAAAAGTTTGTGTGAATTCATATAAAGTTTGGAAATAAATTATTATAATTGTTTGACTTGACAAGATCATGTAAATATGTTTATTTGTTGACGAGATCATGTAAATATGCTTGTTTATAGTCGCGAACTTTTATGTGATTAATTTTTCCCAAAAAGAGATTTGGATTTATGCCATAGACTCATGAAAAGAATTGATGTCTTAGAACGATAGTGAATGAATTGAATGATGCTGACAAGACATACACCAAGTTGTGAATAGTTTGAAGATAAAGAATACTTTGAGTTAAGACATGATTATTAAAGGGTATGTGTACCCATGTTTCTTGTACATGAAAGATTTATGATTTAGAATTGGTAAGACCTCTATTACCGGTAATTTTGAAAGAAAGATTTTGAGACTTGATTTCGAGATAATGCCGTCGGGCGATCTCGTATTTTTATGAACAAATCCGGTATGAGGTAAAACTGATTCTAGGGTGATAACATATTCATGTCTTGAACTAAAAATAATTAGGCACTTAGGTGAAGATGTAATAGACTTGTGCAAATGTAAATGGATGCTTCTATATAGTCGGCGGTGGATCTTCGTGTCTATAGACCCAGTTGGTGGACTGTGGTTGCTCCATAGGAGATGGACTGTATTTTATCCGGGACTTAGAGTAGTCGGCAGATGTTTACCATACTCCAAAGAATATATATATACCGGTGCTAGAGGGGCATTTACGGGATTATTCTCACGATATAATAGCCAGGGAGGCTTGGATCTGTTATTATAGCCAGGGAGGCTAGCCAGGGAGGTTGAGATCCGTATCTGTGAAATAAATCTAAAACTTGTTTTATTACTGGGTAGTCTCATGGCGAGGGATCGAACCCTTCAATGTGGAGTACGTAGGCGCTTGCCCTCGGACCTATGTAGTATGGGATGCATAGAATCCTAACAAGTGTGCATTAGTGTCATCCTAGTATAGAAATGTGTGCATTAGGCATTAAGGCATGACATACACTTATGTTTAGAATAATCACTTTTGACACTTTACTTGTTCATTCAATTTTTTTGTGATTTGTTAAAGTATGAGATCGTTATACTATTCCCGGCATAGAGAGGATAGCCGTGTATAACATTTCGTCAGTTATAAGTAATTGACGTGCCCACAGACTGACATACAAGTAATGGACTATTCATGGAGTTATAAAGTGGATATGCTGTTGCTGTTTAGAAGTTAAAGATGTTGTAAATGATGTTAAAGTTATACAAGTTGTATTTCATTGTTATAATCTTTTAGTCTTCCGCTGTGTAAAAACCAAGTGTAAGGGAACTCTGATGTATTGTGAATAAAAAGTTTTAATTTCCTTGTAAAATTGTACGAAGTGAAGTAAAGATCCTGTGAAATCTCGAATTCATCCTTATTTGAAATTCGGGGTGTTACAGATGGTATCAGAGCACGTGTTGGTAGGTTTTTTTTTCTTTGTCCTTTTCCTTCCTCCTCCACGTGCATCACACGTGCATCATACTAGTATAAGTATATATAACAGCATGTTTATAAAATGAGATATAAAGTGACATTGTTATGGTTAAAACAATTATAAACTGATGCTAGTAATAAAAAAAAATGAATGGATTAGTAATCATGATGATGGAGCTCACGACCATGAGAACAGCACACTTATGTGCTGTTTGAATGAGGTGACGTGGCAGGGGTTAGAGGGGCCCACGGTTTTATATGATAGCAAATGCTCTGCTTGATTTTTTGGTCAAAGCCATGCCTTTGACGTGGCTTTTGGAATGTAGGTCGGTTTTGGATGAGGAAGAAGAAGGGTTTGGAGTTGGGATTTTTGAGTAGTGGGGAGATGAAAAGTTGGGAGTTAGGAGAGTTATGTATATGAAGAGTTGATAAATTAAATTTAGTAATTTATTAGGTGTGTAATTTTGTATTTTGAACCCTAGCAAAATCCTATAAATAGCCCCATCCTCTTCTCTTTTGTCCACACCAAAAAAAATAAATAAGAGTAAGAAAGAAAGAGAGAAGAGAAAAGAGAAGAAGAAAGAAAGAAAGAAAAAGAAAGAGAGAAGAGAATTTTGTGCTTGGAGGCCATTGCTAGGAGGAGAAGAGCTAGGAATCCTTGAAGCTAGAAGTGGCGATCATTCTTTCAATCATTCAAGCTTTCAATCAAGGTGGGTGTTCTCCTACTTTCTAATTTTTAGAATGTGCATGCTAATAAAAATGAATGAGTAGTTTTGAGGTGATAAAATAGAATAACTATACTATGAATGTGGTGAGACTAATAGTGAATCATGCTATGTTGACAAATGGATTAACATTATGTTTGTGGGTGATCCTATACTTTCTAATTGTAGGAATTGAATGCTAAATGAGTAGTAAAATTTTGATGTGATAATTAGAAGATAAATTCATGTTTTTAAGTATGTCAAATTGTAGAAATATTACTATTAATTAAGAAACAAAGTATTGTCATGATGTTTGGAAATTGAGAACAAAAGTATACAAATACAACTCTTAGACAGAAATCACATTTGGACTTACTGGTTAGTTAGTGAGCACCTCTTATAAGAGATCTTGGGTTCAAATCTTGATAGCCATCTTTTATATTTTTTTTTCTTCACTCAATTAAATTACCAAATCTGCACTAATGTATGAAAAGAATTTCAGTTGCTATATTTGACAAAAGTCCATATGGACTAAATGGCTAGTGGGCTCGGGTTAGATGCTGGCTATGTTTGCCGTAGGTCTGGGGTTCAAAACCCATGCCTCACATTTGTTTTTTTTTTGGGTTTTTACTCATGAATGTTTATTTTCAATTGGAATTAAACTTTAGTATTAATATAAAATGAAGTGGAAATATTAAGAGATAGTTCCTTGTATATTTTTGAAGTATAAAAAGAAATAAAATTTTAAGAATAGCACTTTGTGGTGAAGAAAAGAAAAGTAGTATTTTGTGAATTGATCTTCTAAAAGAAATTACTCTTGTATCTTATTTAAGAAATTTTTATGATGAATTGAAACATTGTGACAACTTAGATTTGTTATAACAATTCATGTGGTGAAATTTGTGTTCTTGAAATGAATGTTTGTTTAAAAAGAACATGAATCAATAAATAGATCATGAATAGTGTCGAGACTATGTTTATTTTGTGAATAAGTTGAAAGATGAAAATATCTAGGTTTAAGACATGTTTACTAAAGGGTACGTGTACCCATGTTTCATGTACATGAAAGTTTATGATTTAGAGTTAGTAAGACCTCGGTACCGGCATTATTAAAAAAAAAGATTTGAGAAATGATTCGGAGATATGGCTAAGGAGCCATCTCGTATTTGTTGATTAAGTCCGGTAGGAGGTAACAACTAATTCTACGTGTGGAAATTATTCATGTCTTGAACTTAAGAATAATTAGGCACTTAGGTGAAGATGTAATAGACTTGTGCAAACGTAAATGGGTGCTTCTATATAGTCGGCGGTGGATCTCCGTGGCTATAGACCCAGTTGGTGGACTGTGGTTGCCCCATAGGAGATGGACTGTATTTTATCCGGGACTTAGGGTAGTCGACGGATGTTTACCATACTCCAAAGAATATGTATATACCGGGGCTAGAGGGGCATTTACGGGATTATTCTCACGATATAATAGCCAGGGAGGCTGGGATCTGTTATTATAGCCAGGGAGGCTAGCCAGGGAGGCTGAGATCCGTATCTGTGGAATAACTCTAAAACTTATTTTATTACTGGGTAGTCTCATGGCGAGGGATCAAACCCTTCAATATAGAGTACGTAGGCACTTGCCCTCAGACCTATGTAGTATGGGATGCATAGAATCTGAACAAGTGTGCATTAGTGTCATCCTAGTGTAGAATTGTGTGCATTAGGCATTAAGGCATGACATACACTTATATTTAGAATAATCACTCTTGACACTTTACTTGTTCATTCAATCTTTTTTGTGATTTGTTAAAGTATGAGATCGTTATACTATTCCCGGCATAGAGAGGATAGCCGTGTATAACATTTCGTCAGTTGTAAGTAACTGACGAGCCCACAGATTAACATGCAGGTAATGAACTATTCATGGAGTTATAAAGTGGATATGCTATTGCTGTTTAGAAGTTAAAGACGTTGCAAATGATGTTAAAGTTATACAAGTTGTATTTCATTGTTGTAAATTTCATTCTTCCACTGTGTAAAACCAAGTTATAATTGAACTCTGATGTATCGTTGATGAAAAATTTTAAATTCCTTGTAAAATTGTACGAAGTGAAGTAAAGATCCTGTGAAATCTCGAATTTATCCTTATTTGAAATTCGGGGTGTTACACAAGTTCTGTTAGAACTATTATTCTTCTCTTATTGAATTTTATCTCCTTCCTTTTCCCTCTATTTTGAGGGAGTTTTTTGCCCCCCTCGGGTGGCACTGGTTACCTTCTTGGTGGTGGTGCATTGGTGATTTTGGAAGTGTACTGTCCATAGTTGTTTGTACTATGCCTTTTCTTTGTTGGTGTATTTATTCAGGCATTCGTGGTCTGGTTGCAGCCATGAATCTCTCCGAGCATTTTGCTAGGTCTAAATGTTTAGTAACGGTTAAAGAATTGAAGAGCGACTTGTCTTCTCCTCTTTTTGATAACTCCGATCTTTCTCGGGGTTCTGCAATCCCCAATATTTCCCCTTCTTCTTGTAGGACTGACCCTCTTCTGTTTTGTTTCAAGTGCTTCCTTCCTGGGCATTTTAAACGTGAGTGCGTGAATAAAATGAAGTGCATTTTCTGTGGAAAGTTTGGTCACTTGCGCAAGCGATGCTTTTCCCTTCAAAAACTCCTTGGTTTCCCCAGAGGACATCTCTTACTGGCCAAACTTCTCTCCTTTCTTAACTACCCCTTTTTAAAGTGCAAGCTCAATGATAGATTGGCAAGAAAGTTTAGTCTTGAACATGGTAAGGATCTCGACTCCTTGGCAGTTGTGCCTTTACCAGCTTCGAACACCTCTACTTCTTACACTGCCTATTGTGATTCTTTCACTAATCTTCAGCCTCCTAATATTGCTAACCTCTTTAAGGATTGTAAGGAGTATTCGAAACTGGTCTCCTTCCCTCGGTTGGGTTTTTTCAAGGCTCGCCCCCATTTTTCTTCGGTGGCGCCTTCATTGAATTTGAGTCTGGTTTATAACGAAGTTTGTTATAAATCATTAGTTTCTTGTCATTCTTGGTCACGTAGTGCGACTGGGTATGCTCTGCTTCGCCGCATTTCAGGCCCTCAGATGGACTCTGTCAAGGCGAATATTTATTCTAAGGCACCTTCGTTACTTTATAATTTTCCTTGTTCTTTGATGATTTCGTCCCCCAAACTTTTAACATTCTCTCTTCATTTTTCGGGATGCATCTTCTCATTGTATCAAGATTTAGGGGTTCAATCTTGGATCAAGAACCTCCTAATGGAGGTCGCGCACAACTTGCACTCTAATCCCCGCAAGCTTTCCCCGACTCTTGTTAACTCTTCTTTCTCCCATTTTTCATATCTTACTAACTCCATCCCAATATCCTCTTCAGTTGTTTCCAGCCTGCCCCTTACCCCTTATTGCATCTTCAAAGACGTTCCTAGCATGTCTGACCATGCTGCAGATTTGCTTCCTTTGGCGAAGGTCATCCCTCCCACCGTTAAGCGGAAATACAATAAGAAAATCTTTAATAATTTACATATTAGGGTGAGCGCTCGTATTCGGGCTAGGAAAGCTGCTTCAGTGTCAGCTCTCCAGCTTGTGCACAGTTGAGTCTAGGCTCCGCTTTGCCTTCTGCGATGTAGGCAACCAGGCTTGTCCTTTTTTGGGCTGCTAGCGTTTTCTTGAGCCACTGTCTCGTTTTCTGCCCTGTTTGTCTAGCCTTCCCCTATTTCATGGAGTTCCAGGTGGAGATTGGTGGTTCCGTGTGGGGAGGCTTAGCCTTATATTTCATGGATTTGTCTTTCGGTTCTGATTTCACCTTATTCGTGCATGTTGTCGAGTTTGTCGGTGCTCTGAGACTTCTCTTCTTGCTCGTGACTGTTCCTTGTGCTTGGCGGCAGGAGCTACAGTGTAAGTTTGCACTCCTCTTGGGTGCAGCAGGGCATTTCCTTTCATGCTCAGTTATCCGGGCTTCAGGCACAGTCCCCTCTTGTGGAGTTGTTTCTTCTGTTGTATCGCTGTTCACTTTTAGCATGCTAGTCTGTCGTTTATTGATTTCCTTGGTTATTTTCTTCTTTCCGTTTTACAGCTTGTAAAACTAGTACAGCTTGTAAAACTAGTGTATTTTAATTTGTTACTATTTTTATTGATTAATATATTTTTTGATGGCTGGAGCCTTTTGGCTCTATCCGATATATCAAAAAAGGTTTTGGGTATTCGAGTAGTAGGGTTTTGATTCAGGTCGGGTTGCGAGGTTGGTTTTGGATGTAGGATAGAAGAGTTTTGGGTATTCGAGTAATAGGGCATGCTTTTATTTTATTTTATAATGGAGATGGCGGCTAGGGTTTTAGTGGATGAAGATAAGGAGATCGGTAGGGGATTTTGGAGGAGATTTTGAAGGAGAATTTTGTGATACCGGGGAAGATTTCGGATGTAGGCAGAAGGGGGAAGATTTCGGATGTAGGCAGAGGAGGAAAGAAAATGATGTTGGGATTTGTCGGGATTTGAGGGAATCGGGAGATAGGGTATTTGAGGGAGATGCCGACGATGGGGAGGTGGCGTTGGGGAGTGGTCAGGCAACGGGGAGGTGGTGTCGGGATGGAGGCCGAGGGTGATGGTCGAGGCTGATGGAGATGGAAGTTTGGGCTGGAGTTAATTGTGGGTTTCGGTGGAGGCTGAGACGAGAAACAGGGATGATGATTAGTCAGGAGAGGATAATGGGAATTGGGCTTTGGTGTGTTGAAGTTGAAGATGAAGGGGAAGATGATGAGTAACTTAAAAAGATGGATTAGGGTTTGAGATTTGATTAGGGATTAGACAGGGAAGGGAGATTATGGATTAGGGTTTTGGAATATGAACTCTGATATCATGCATGTTAGATTCAAAAATAGAAAAAAAAAACTTTATTAGCTTAATTATAACTGAGTACTGATATGGGTTGGATGACGTGGCCCCTCCTGGGCCACAGGATCCCCTCAAAATGCGCGCACCTCCAGATCATCCAGATCCGCCACGTCAGCACCGAAAAACCACTCAGGCCTCTGCCACGTCAGCTCGGAAACCGCCCGGGCCCTTGCCACGTCAGCCCTATACCGCCCGGGTTTCCACCGCTTCAACCCCACGAGCAACCGGGTCCAGACTTGGCCCCAAACGGGTCCAGACCCGGTTGGGTTCTCCTATAAATACCAGACCCCTACCCCTTGATCCAGGTAATGAATCTTTTCCCACTCAAATCCTAGTTACTGTTACTCTCTCTCAGTAGCTGACTAGATCGTCGGAGGGTCTGCCACCGGGACCAACCCCGGTGTTCCTAGACCGACTGTAGGTACACGAGACCTCGGATCCGAGCCTCCCGCTCCGAGCCGAGCATCCAGCCTCCACCTCACTACCACCTACCTCCGTACCGTTCGCCCGACCGAGGGTCGTCTGCATAGGAGCTTCCTCTATCAATACAAATCGAGTAAGAACTCACACCTGGTACATCCACACGCCTCCCAAAAACAAACCGCACTTCTCCACTCTCTACCACTCCTTTGCTGTCAAGTCGCTTCACTTCGGAGGTTTATGGTTCGGCTTGAAGAAACTCCACTGGGTCGGTATTCCCCAAGCCTTCTCACTCCGCACCACGAAATACTTCTCTTTCCACCTTTTGATGGAATCCGGATGGCCATGCATGATCTTCTTGTGCGGCCTGGGTGAGAAGTAGAAAGTCCCTTCCTAATCTCCGAGCGAACTGATCCCTAGGATGGCTCGGAAGTACGTCAACCTTGGCTTCACCCCCTTCTCTTGGCACCTCAGAATGAAGCAGATCAAGTGCTTCCAAGAGTTTGGGCTGTACTGCATGGGGCATAGCTTCGCCCAATTCAAGATCCTCTTGACGAAGGGATGCAGTGACAGCCTCAGGCCCGAGGCGAAGGCGTCCTCAGGGAATATACAATAGCCCGGAGCCAGGATCGTGGTGGGTCGAATGTCGGGGCTCGGGATGAAGACTTCGAACTCCCGCGGGATGAAATAAGAGGCCCTCAGAATGTGGAGATAGTCCGCCCTCAAGATGCTAGAGATGCTGTCCATCCGAATCTTCACCCGGCTCTCTTCACCTGGCACGAGAGGGATGGGGTCGATGTCCTTGATATCATCAGGATACGTCCGGATCGACCCCAAATTTTTGAAGGAGACTCGGGAGAACTCGAGCCCCGGTCTAGGTGCATATTCATCCTGCAGAGGAGGACTGTCTGGGATAGTTAGCTTCCTTTTCTTCCGGCGAGGACGAGCCTTCCTCTCGGCAGACGACGTCGACAAGGGTGGGAGAGGTGGAAGGTCATCCCCGACCAACCTTCTTGCTGTGCCTTCGCCAGCACCTTCTTGAGCGCCCTCATCCTCATCATCAGCAGCGTCCTCATCCTCCTCATCTTCATCGTCGGTATCTGGATCCTCCTGATCCTCATCCTCCCCCTCCTCTTTGCCTTCGGCGCCCTGGTCCTCCTGACCCCCCTCGTCCTCTCCCTCCTCCTCTTCGCCTTCGGTGCCCTAATCCTCCTAATCCCCCTCATCCTCTTCCTCCTCCTCCTCCTCTTTGCCCTTGCCTACAGGCTCCTTCCCTAGCCTTCGGAATCTCAGTGGTGACACTATGAAGACTACATCGTCACTACTAGCCCAGGGTCTGTCAGGACCTCCTGCTTCACCTTATATTTGCTAAAAGATGAGGATGTCTCGGACTCGGACTCCTTCACGGAGCGGCCCGACGAGCTGGCCTCGGATCCGGACTGAACGCGCGACATTACAAAACAGAGAATACTAACCTAAAGAGTTTACCGAACGATCACCGGAAAAAGTCACCGACGGCAGGTAAAACCCTGTTCTTGAAATAGTGGAGAGTGAGAGTAAAGAAATGAAGAAGAAAAAGTGAAGAGGGGGGGGGGGGATTTATAAGGAGAAAGAAACTCCTCGATTTCCGCAATTAAGATCGGCCGTTGGATCTTAACCGTCAAGATCTAACGGCCGCTAAGATCTGGAGACGCTTCGATCCTTGCGCTCCTGACGTCAGCAGTGGGCATGGAATTACCCAAACTATCCCCAGGCCTTTCTTCCCCCACACAGCGGACTTTCTCGACAAGTCAATGAAGCTCGGGGCTCGGATGGCACCGCGAGCCACAACTCCTCTCTTATTTCACAGAAGGGTCGACGCTCGGATGGCACCGCGAGCCACAATTCCTCTTCTATTCCACCGAAGGGTCGACGCGCGGATGGCATTGCGAGCCCCAACACCTCTTCTATTTTTACAGAAGGGTCGACGCTCAGATGGCATCGCAAGCCATAATTCCACTTCTATTCTTACAGAAGGGTCGACACTCGGATGGCTTCGCGAGCCACAATTCCTCTTCTATTTTTACAGAAGGTTCGACGCTCGGATGGCACCGTGAGCCCCAGAATCATCCTCTATTTATACAGAAGGGTCGACGCTCGGATGGCACCACGTGCCCCACCTCTATTTTTGATCATAAAGCTCGGAGCTCGGATGGCATCGCGAGCCGCAACTCCCCTATGTATTATTCAGGAAGTTCGAAGCTCGGATGGCGTCGCGAGCCACAAAACATCATCCCCTATTCATAGGGGCTCGGAGCTCGGATGACACTGCGGGGCCCAGAGTCCTCCCCTATTTACAGGGGGCTCGGAGCTCGGATGACACCGCGAGCCCCAGAGTCTCCCTCTATCCCACAGGCATGGGGCTCGACTGCCGACCCCCAGAGCTCGACAAACTGAGCCCCATCTCACCTAACCTCGACATCATCTTGCTCTTCCAACTAGCGAGAGGACCGTCTGCCGACCCTCTGAGCTCCTCTGCCGACCCCAGGTGCTCGACAATGCCGACCAACGCCAGCCGTCAGGACTCCTAAAGCATTAAATATAATGAAATTATCCAGTCGCTACTACCAAGTATAGGGGCTCGGACCTCGGATGTCACTGCGAGCCCTAGAAGCACTCCCTTATTCACAAGGGGCTCGGAGCTCGGATGACACCGCGAGCCCCTACAGCCCTCCTCTATTCCCAGGAGGCTTGGAGCTCGGATGAAATCGCGAGCCCCAAAAATTCTCCTCAACCGAGGGGCTCGCCGACCGACCCTCTATGCTCGGCGAGCCGATCTCCAACCCAACAGGCGTTGGCATCCCCTTGCTCTTCCAACTAGCAAGGGGGTCGTCTGCCGACCCTCGAAGCTCATCCACCGACCCTCGAAGCTCGCCTACCGACCCTCTATGCTCGGCGAGCCGATCTCCAACCCAACAGGCGTTGGCATCCCCTTGCTCTTTCAACTAGCGAGGGGGTCGTCTGCCGACCCTCGAAGTTCGTCCACCGACCCTCAACGCTCGCCTACCGACCCTCTATGCTCGGCGAACCGATCTCCAGCCCAACAGGTGTTGGCATCCCCTTGCTCTTCCAACTAGTGAGAGGATCGTCTGCCGACCCTCGAAGCTCGTCCGCCAACCCTAGACGCTCGGCAAACCGAGCCTCAATCGAACGGACCTCGACGTCCCCTCACTCTTCCAACTAGCGAGAGGATCGTCCGCCGACCCCCGAGGCTCGTCTGCCGACCCTAAGGCTCGGCAAGCATCACTCCGACCCCTCTACACAGCATCCTGCGCAAACTCCGATGAGGGATCCCTTCCTCCTAACCTCTGGCCTCTTCTGGAAGTAGCAGATCCTACTTTCTCACCGCACCCTCCACCCTGCTCTTCCTACAGAGGCAAAGAACCACTCCTACACGGCTGGTTCACCTAGCCCTCCAGGAGTGTGGGGCTTGTGATATGGGTTGGATGACGTGGCCCCTCCTGGGCCACAGGATCCCCTCAAAATGCGCGCACCTCCAGATCATTCAGATCCGCCACGTCAGCACCGGAAAACTGCCCGGGCCTCTGCCACATCAGCTCGAAAACTGCCCGGGCCCTTGCCACGTCAGCCCTATACCGTCCGGGTTTCCACCGCTTCAACCCCACGGGCAACCGGGTCCAGACCTGGCCCCAAACAGGTCCAGACCCGGTTGGGTTCTCCTATAAATACCAGACCCCTACCCCTTGATCCAGGTAATGAAGCTTTTCCCACTTAAATCCTAGTTACTGTTACTCTCTCTCAGTAGCTGACTAGATCGTCGGAGGGTCTGCCACCGGGACCAACCCCGGTGTTCCTAGACCGTCTGCAGGTACACGAGACCTCGGATCCGAACCGATCATCCAGCCTCCACCTCACTACCACCTACCTCCGTACCGTTCGCCTGGCCGAGGGTCGTCTGCATAGGAGCTTTCTCTATCAATACAAATCGAGTAAGAACTCACACCTGGTGTATCCACACGCCTCCCAAAAACAAACCGCATCAAGTACAATGTCTCTTATATATATGAGAGAAGCAAAAACTATACTACTACATATTCCGATATGTGACTAATCTAATATAATATCTAACAGTATGTATTTCTTACTTATGCCTCTCTTATTCGCGATAATGGTATGTGAATGAGTGATAAGTGAAAGTTAAACCAAGTTGGGGGAGATGGAAATCGTTCGGGGTGTTTCTTGATTTTTCTCCTACGTATCGTCAATTAATGTGGGCCTAACGTATATACTTTCGTCCTTAGGCCTTTATTTGCGACTTGGTCAATCTCAATCCGGTTCGTTGATAGCTAAAAGATGGTTACAACTGAAGTTGGAAGTTTCAGCTTCCACATCAATTCTTTGCAACAATTTAATTGCGATGGTTGCAACTACTTGATACAACCTTGACAATCGTCCACCCTTATCACTGGCCACTGTCGTTGCCCATTATCACCAACATTAATGTTGCAATTGACAACAGCTTGCTCAACATCATCACCACTGATCTAAGATCACCTATTCCTGATTGTTTACTTGCAATTGCAGTACAACAAATACAAAACAAGAACAACTGTTGCTGTATGCAGGCAAAACAGTGTGCAACAACGTTTGCAGCAGCAGTAACCTTGTTTGCAAATTTAATTGTTGCCAGTACGATGACTCAATACAAATTAGCCGTTCTTGATCCCCTGATCCGTTTCTTGATCCAATGTGGCCAGACAAGGTATGTTCATTATACCCTTGGTGACTCGTGGCAGCATGGCAGGGTCGCATATGTGTTTCTGTCTTGTGCGTTTTGGTGGCCATCTATTGCTGGTTGCAGTGGTACCCAGCGATAAGGGCCGGGTTCGGAAAGCCCTCTTCGGATTTATGCAAGTTGGGCCAGAATGTAATGAACTGTGCTACTTACTGCATGACAAGAACAGTGTCTTATAGTGTATGTAGACTAACAAAGGCAAATGGCCCGTACAAATCCACGACCTAGTCAATGAGAATCACACAAAAAAAGAACTCCTTATCCACTCTGTAGCCAGCAACAAACCATCGTTCAATCACTTCCTTCAAACCACCACCTAAAAAAAATGAAGTAAAATACCATCAAAATGACTTCAATCAGAATCTCCAACCCTTTTCCTTCTACTCTGAGCCCACTACCCACCGTCATAACCACCACCAAGCCTAATAAGCTATCCTCCGTGATCCGTGCTGCAGCCACCGACGACGAATCTATCCCAGCTCAAACCAAAGAAGATATTAATGAATCAGCCACCACCAAAACTACCACCGTGGGTGACTCATCCTTTGAGAACCGGCTAGCCCAAGTCCGCCTTAAATACCGGAGCGGAACGGGCAAGAAAGCAGAAAAACGTAGGTCCAAAAAGTCTGCAGGCAGCACAGGCACTAAAAAGCCCGGAATGGTCATGCTACCACCTGTTCCGTTAAAGGAAGCAGTTACTCGTGCTGGATTGAAGGTGGATTTTGGCTTCAACGCTTACAGCGAGAGGCTCAATGGGCGGTTAGCAGGTCTAGGATTGGCCGCACTGTTGCTGGTGGAGCTTGGATCGGGAAAAGGGATACTAAAGTACCATCTACCACCGATTTTGTTCATTCAGATTTATACAGTGGCAGCCGCCTCTGCTCTTTTTATTAAATATGAGAAGGAGAGAATCAGCATTTGGCCGGAGAAGGCACCGGCTGAGCCTGAATCATCGACGGTAACAAAAGATTGAGCTGCTTTCGGTTAAATTGTCACAGTTTTTTTATGCAGTGTTTAAATTGTAAGTTTCAAACTGTTTTGGTTCAGTTCCAGCATCAAGTTGTAAAACATTTGCTTTTATAATCAAACACTGAGAAAACAGTAAAATAGAGTTGCCTCCCATGCATGCAGCATTGTATTGAGATCATATCACATGAATGGTAATATGGTACGAAAATATTGGAAAATCCTCAGTATTCTCATATCACAAATAGCCAAAATTTACCATATTATAGGGTGATATGTAATCACCATTATTCGTTTCACCCGTTTGCCATATCACGAGTACTTCTGCAACTATGTTCAAGTCCCCTGAAGCTGTCAACAGTATCAATCAAAGCTTTCCTAACATATATAGTATTAGAGCAAGTGCAAGTCGGGTCTAGCGGTTAGCTTAGCGAGCGTGTGGCTTCGGCCTTGTTCAAAACATAGTATAATAAATTGTAGCTTTTGTTGTACTTTTGGTTCCACCCACCCTCCAGGATATTTTGGGGGTTTATGTTCTATTTTCTGCACTGTTACTTTTTGTATACTCCCCCGGTACGCCGGAGTTGTTTTATTAATCTCTTATTAATGAAACAGAGCGGCGTTATTCCACCATTACCCTCAAAAAAAAAAAAAAAAAGTATAATAACAACTGATGCTATAACAAATATTGTCTGAAATCCATAACAAATTTTTATAACAAAATAAACAGGTAGTAGCTTTTAAAGAAAACCGAACCCCAAAATTGCAATACTACATAAACTAGTTCATGCAAAATATGCCTTATGCCATTCTTGACCTTTTACCACAGCATCATCCCCCACTTTGTTCATGCAAAATTAGTTTTTTCGCTATGAAGTAAAATAGTTCTTAATTTCTTATATTAGAGATTAAAATATGAAAACTAAATAGTGAAGTATTGCCTATTATCAAAGATTGAGAAAAGAGTTAAAGAAAGTTGCCTCATATGCATGGAACGAGACAATGAGATATCACATAAATGGTATGAAAATATTGGAAAAAAACTCCATTATTCCCAAACCACAATAGAGAGCACCAACCATATTGCAGGGTTGCATGATTGACATGTATGAAATCAACTGATCATCATAAGAACAAGTAAAGTGTCAACTGAGAAACAGGATAAAACTCATCATGAAAATGGTGAATCCGAACCAAGAAGAAGTGTAAGATCTAAAACCTCTAAGTCTTTCGGTTCAGATTATTTAACATACATGTTAGAGGCTGAACCTCAGACTTACAAAGAGGCAGTCTCATCCTCGGAGTCTCCCTATTGGAAAGAAGCTATCAATAGTGAGATTGAATCAATTCTAAGTAATCACACCTGGAAATTGGTTGACTTTCCACCAGGTTATAAACCAATTGAATGTAAATGGATCTTCAAACGAAAGATGAAACTACATGGTTCCATTGACAAATACTAATCTAGCTTTGTATTTGTCAATGAAACCATCTGGTCTCATCTTCCGTTTGAAGATCCATTTACATTCAATTGGTTTATGACCTAGTGAAAGGTCAACCAATTTCCAGGTGTGATTACTTAGAATTGATTCAATCTCACTATTGATAAATACAAAGCTAGATAGTAGCTAAAGGGTATCGCCAGAATGAGGGCTTAGACTTCTTTGATACCTATTCACCGGTTACGCGGAGAACCTCTATAAAAATGCTGATAGCAATAGCATCTATCTATAATTTTAAAATTCATCAAATGGATGTCAAAACGACATTTTTAAATGGGGATCTCGAAGAAGAGATCTACATGGAGCAACCGGAAGGGTTTGTTTCAAAGGGAGCTGAAAATAAAGTATGCAGACTTGTTAAATCCCTATATTGACTTTTGTATGTTTTCCCCATTTTGCTACGCCTGGAGTATTTCCATAACCATATAAAGGCCCTCTGAATCTGTCAATAGAATGCATCAAAGCATTTTTTTTCTCGCAATGACCTAATTTCTAGCATATTATCAGAGCAAGAGCAAATAGTATTACAGCAACTGATGATATAATTTTTTTACCAAAACAAGAAAAACTGATGGCAGAACAAATATAGTCTCAAAATCATAACAAATTCTTCTAACAAAACAAAAAGGTATATTTTTTTAAGACAAACTTCAACACCCCAAAATTGCAAGACTGCAAAAACTATTTGTAACATCAAAAAATTCACCTATGCCATATTCTTGACCTTTTACACAGCACCAATCCCCTAGGTGCATGCTAAATAGTTTTTTTGCTATAAAGCAAAATAGTTATCATACTGAAGATTAAAACATGAAAATCAATACCTATCAGTAAACCAGAGTAACACCTTCTCTAAACTTTAATGAGTATAGTATGATTAATATTTCCTCCTTTTACCTCCGGCTTCACCAAATCCAGTGCTCTGCCATCCTTTCCTTGCATAGTATCCTCCTTGTCCATCTGTCATTTCCTCAAATGTGACCCTTGAGCCGCTCTCAGGTTCGACAGACGTCCCGCTGTGCCAAAACCCAGCACCGTATGAGTGGTCATTCCACGCATGATGATACCTTTCATCGTGAAAATCACCATCTGGGTGCACGCCACGTCGGTCCGTAATGTTGCCATTGCCTCCATCGACAATGTTTCTGTTCATTAGGCTGTGTTCAGGCTGAGGAAGACCATTCTGAAGACCACAGTTTGGTGCATAGAAATGTGGACCGTCTGCTGCTAGCTCATCATGACGGATACCAAACCTAGCATTTGGTAAAGGCTGAGAGTAATGACTACTCTGAGTAGTACTGGGGGACATGCTCTTTTTAATTTGTTCCCGGAAATCGGTGCCACTTTCAGTGTACCTACCATGACTCCTACTCCGAATAGTAGCGGGGGAGATGCTCCTTTCTCTTTGTGCACGGAAATTGGCGCCACTTTCAGTGTACCTACCATGAGACCAAACTTGATTAATGTTCTGTTCTTCAGTATGTCGACGTCTCATATATTCAGATTGCCTTCGAAATGAAGGGCGAGTTGAACGAGAATCCTCTGGTGCATTTTCACGCCTAAAGAAATTCTGGTTGCGATCCTTTCTAGTGCAGGAATAATCTGATCTTTGCTTGTCAAATTGATTAACCCGATATTTATCGCCTCTGGATTCATGAAATCGTTCAGTGGGACTTTTGTCTCTGAAATTTGAGAGAAAAATAAATACTCGATTAAGATTGCTTAAAGAAATAAATACTAAATTACAGATAGTCTTCATCTGTTATCATTTTGAAGAAACCATACCTTTATACAAAGTATCTTAGTTTATAAAGAATCTGTAAAGGTATATTTGGTTCCGAAGATTCTAAAGGAGATTTGACAAAAACCTCTAAAGGAGATTCCGAATCTCTCCTTTTCCTTCTTCTTTCTTTCTGCTTTCTTCCAAATTAAACAGAAGCAATGCCCAGATAACTCCCAATACTTTCAAGGTCATGTGTCTTCAAAACATGTTAATAGTACAAGAAGTTTATAATACACAGTGTTAAGGTTAGCAGCGAGATTCAGAAATGATTATTGGATTGATTATAAATGAGTACAATGTCTCCAATATATATAGGAGGAAAGCAAATACTAGACTAATAGATATTCCGATATGGGACTAAATGTCTAATATAATATACACCCCCTCTCAAACACACGGGGAGTCGAACAGTTTGAGTTTGCCCACCAAGTATCGAAATTTCTTAACAATGTCAGATTTGGTGAAAAAGTCTGTTGTCTGCTATGAAGAGGTTGAAATGAGGATGACAAAATTGCGGTTTGTCGGAATCGGAATAGGGATCGGGATGTTACTACTGTTGCTGGTGTCGGAAGAAGGGGTGGAACAGATATCGGGATGATGTTGTTGTTGTCGATGCCAGGATCAGAGATGAGCGAAGGGGAAGATGCAGCCAGTTGGGAAGTCAGTGGAGACAAGAAGATATTGTGAAAATGAATGTTCCATGAAGAAGCACTAGCACCCCTTTTTTTTTACGCAGGGCGGCAGCGATGGCGGATGGAGTAGGAGTATGGAGAAGTAGGGTTAGTGTTTGGGTTTGGGTGTGGGTTTGAGGGTTTGAGGAAAGTAGAGTGTTACAGGTGGATTAGGTGAGACAAGAGCAACTGCATATGTATTAGTTCTTAAACTGATACATGCTCAAAGTAGCTTATAAGCACTGTTCATATCTGAAACGTTGTCTTGGGTTGGGTCCACTGTATTCGGGTCGGGTTGTATTCAATGTGAAGAGACGTCTGTTATTACTGTAGCACTACGTGCGTTGTATGTAAATCTCTCATATAAGGGGGGAATAGAGTCTGTAATGAATGCAAGCAAATTAATAGAAATTTCTCGATTGTTTCTTCCCCAAATTCAAAGCTCCAAACCCTAATCTCAATCATGGCCAAGAACAAGCACAATCCAGTCTTAGCTCCTATCAACGTAGTATCAGAGCCAAGCATCGGCGACGACGACGATGGTGATGTTGGTGCACCGTCGATGGTAGAGTCGGAGATCGCCGAAATGAGGAATCAAATGGCGTCAGTCCAGACGCAGCTTAATTTCATTGTGGAACAACTTCGAGATATGGTGATTCAACGTCCTCCTCCTTCAACTCCGATTCCTACATCGAATCTGATTCCCGGTCCTATTCATGAGGTAATAAATCCTAACATATCTCCAATCAGAACTCCATTTGGATCTCGTAACACTCCATGAAACTCCATTCAAACTCGAATTTCCAAGTTTCACCGAAGGAGATCCTACAGAATGGATATACAGTACTGAACAATTTCTAGATTTCTATGAGGTTGAATATAAGCAGAAATTGAGATTTGCTTCATTGAATCTCAAAGGTAAGGCAGCTCAAAGGTATCGAAGGCATATTAAGAACAGGAAAGAGTCAATTACTTGGTCTCAATTCCTAGAAGAGTTGATGCCTAGATTCGGACCTACCGAATTCCAAGATTATGAAGGAACTTTGTCTGAACTCGGTCAAAAAGGCGATTTGGAGCTATATGTGCAAAAGTTCGATAGGTTATCCAATTTTGTAGAGGGTTGGACTGAGAAGCATTACCTCAGCACTTTTCTAAGTGGATTGAGGGACGAAATAAGGTGGGATGTGAAGTTGCAAAGGCCAAAAAATGTCAATGAAGCTATCGGTTTAGCTAAGGGTTATGAAGAGAAGCTATCTTGTAACAAAAAGTTTACTAAACCTTCATTCATTCTCAAAGTAGTGGTATCTCAGAATCCTCGTGTGAACGGCAGTGACATATCTTCCAATACCTCAACATCCCCTAAGTTGTTGCAACCACATGAGTTAAAGGAGAGAAAAGCTAAAGGGCTTTGTATCAATTGTGATGAAAAATACCTCCCTGGCCATAGGTGAGTGGAGATCTCGAAAGTTATTTTTCTTGGAAATGTTTGAAGAAGATGAAGGGGAGTACACTACAAAGGAGTGTATAGTAGTTGAAGAAGCTACATGTATGAGCATGGAAATTGAGATTCCAAGGATTTCTTGTCATGCACTTATAGGATCTGCACTCTATCCTCAAACTCTAAGGGTGAAAGGAAGAATCAAGGGGAGGGAAGTGAACATTTTAATTGACAATGGCTCTACTCATAACTACATAGATCCTCAAACTGCTATGAAGACAGGTCTGCTAATAGCCTGATACATATGAAGCCTAAGTTCAAGATGACACTTGCAAGCATAGAGGTGATGCACAATGAGGGTAAAATTGAAGATGCAGTATTTACTGTACAAGGAGTGAACCTCATGGCGGAGTTGTAGATCTTACCTTTGGGACCTTCTCAAATGGTCCTCGGTGCTCACAGGTTAAGATCCCTTGGAACAGTCACCATGGATTTTAGTAATTTAACTATGGAATTCATGTTAAATGGGAAGCTACAGATACTACAAGGTGTTAGAAAGAGCAAGTTGCAGATGATTGATGCTATTTAACTTCCTAAGGCTTTGGAAAATTCAAGTCAAGCTTTTATGTTGCAACCCACCACTGTGAAGAGCTAAGCAGTACTCAGCAAGGTTGCAGTGAAAGAGCAGGATCCTTAATGCATTTACAGGTACAAGAAAATGTTATTTAACAAGTTTTGACTCAATTCCCTGAAGTATTTACTCCGCATATCAGCATGCCACCAAAAAGAAGCGTTGATCATCAAATTTCACCTGTGCAGGGACACAAACCAGTGTATAAGGCCTTATAAACACCCCTATTATTACAAAAATGAAATTGAACGCCAAGTGAAGAAGATGCTTGATACTGGTTTGATAAGGAATAGCAATAGTTTCTATGCTTCCCCTGTAATTCTTGTTAAGAAAGCTTATGGGAGTTGGAGACTTTGTGTAGATCATTAAATTCACAAACAGTGAAAGCTAAATTTCCAATCCGTGTCATTGATGAGTTGCTAGATGAACTTTTCGGAGCTAAATTCTTCTCTAAGATAGATCTGAGGTCAGAATACCATGAGGTCAGAATACCATCAGATTAGAGTCCATGAATCAGATATACATAAAACTGCCTTTCAAACACATCAAGGTCACTATAATTCATTGTAATGCCCTTTGGCCTTATCAATGCTCCAGCCACCTTCCAAAGCCTCATGAATGACATCTTTCAAGAACATTTAAGAAAATCTATCCTTGTTTTCTTTGATGATATTTTGGTATATAGCCCCTCTTTGGAGAGTCATGTGCAACATTTGACTAAAACTTTGGAGATATTGAAGGCTCATTAGTTAGTAGCTAAGGAGAGTAAATGCAGCTTTGGCAGAGAGACTGTTGGGTATTTAGGGCATGTGATTAGTGTCCAAGGTATTGCGGTGGATCCCCAATTAGTTGAGGCAATGACCAAGTGCCCAGAGCCAAGCTCAGTGAAGGAACTCAGATGATTTTTGGGTCTCACCGGCTATTACAGGAAATTTGTCAAAGATTATGGAGGAATTGCAGCACCTTTAACCCAACTTTTGAAAAAGAATTGCTTTAAGTGGGCTGCGGCAGCTACTTTAGCATTCAATATGCTTTAAAAAGCCCTTACTACAACACCTGTGCTACTATTGCCAATTTTTTCTAAAAGCTTTGAACTGGAGGCAGATGCATAAATGCAAGGAGTGGGAGCTGTACTTATGCAAGAGCAGCATCCAATAGCTTATATGAGTAAAGGCTTGAAGGGTAAATCTCTTTCTCTATCAGCCTATGAAAAGGAGGTATTTGCTATACTTACAACAATTAAACAATGGAGACAATAATCAAGACAGATCAAAAGAGCATAAAGTATATCCTCGAGCAAAGGGTGCACACTGACATGCAGGAGAAATGGTTGTGGAAGTTGATGGGTTCGAACTTCAGGGTGGAGTATAAGAAAGGCAAAGATAATGTTGGGGCAGATAGTCTTTCGAGGAGGCTACATGTTGGAGACAATATAGACTGCCAAGTTTGTGAATTGACTATGGTAGTTCCCCAGTGGCTAGATGCAGTGAAGCTGATGTGAAGCAAGACCCATATTTTCAAGCATTAACTGCGAAGTTAAAGAAAGGGGAGTTGGACTCCAACAAGTATAAGCTCAATGCTGACATTTGGTACGGTCGAGGGAAAATCTTAATTAGCCCAACTTCAGAATTGAGAAGAACAATTTTGGGTGAAAATCATGAGTCCCAAGTTGGGGGACACTCAGGTTTTCATAAAACCTTGAGTAGGATTAAAATAACATTTGTTTGGGAAGGCATGAATAAGTACACAAGGTAGCTGATCAGAGAATGTGCTATATGTCAGAGGAGCAAGCAGGGCCGATCCTGAGTTCCTGGGGGACCGAGGCAAAAGACCCAAATAATTATTTTTGGGGGGCCCTAATAACAATATAATTTTTTACGCGCAAAATACGTGCTTATATTTATAAGGCGAATACAAATTTGGGGGCCCCTAAAATTGCAAAAAATTCGGAGCCCTGAAGCGGCTGCCTCACCGGCCTCAAGGTGGGGCCGGCCCTGGGAGCAAGCATGAATCTCAATTACCTGCAGGGTTATTATCTCCACTGCCTATACCCGAATTGACTTGGAAAGATATATCCATGGACTTCATTGAAGGCTTGCCTAAAAGTCATGGAAATCGGTTATATTTGTGGTGGTTGATAGATTGTCCAAGTACGCACACTTTTTCAGCTTATCCCATCATTACACTGCTCAAATGGTGGCTAAAGTTTTCACTGAAGAGGTCAGCAAACTCCATAGGAGCATAGTTTCTGAGCGAGATCCAACTTTTATAAGTCAATTTTGGAAGAGTACTTCAAGCTGCAGGGAAGTAAGCTGCAAACATCAATGACCTATCACTCTCAATCAGATGGCCAATCTGAGGTGGTTAATAAGGCATTAGAAATGTATCTCCGCTGCATGTGTGGGCATCGACCAAAGGATTGGGTCAAATGGCTACAATGGGCGGAATATAGGTATAATACCAATTGGCATACTACTACGGGTATTAATCCATCCATTTGAGGTTGTATATGGAAGACCTCCACACCCAAGTACTATGTGAGGGGCACTGCAAGTTTGCAAGCTGTTGAGGAGTTGCTGTCAAGAGATGCTATTTTATAATTGCTCAAAGATAACATCAAATCTGCCCAAGAGCACATGAAGTTGTATGCTGATCGAAAAAGGCAAGAGCGCAGCTTTGAAGTGAACGACTGGGTATTACTTAAATTGCAACCATATAGGCAGGTGAGTCTACGCAATCCCATTCCTCAGAAATTATCTCCTAAGTACTTTGGCCCATATCGAGTTTTGGAAAAGATTGGACAGTTAGCTTACAAATTGGAGTTTTGCCTACTACTGCTTCTATACACCCAGTGTTTCCATGTCTTAAGGCTCGAGAAATTCTGGGGTGATTCTTCCATTGTCACTTCCACTGAAGTGCCAGAATGACTACAGTGACACTTTCATCGTGCCTGAGTTTGTTCTTGATAGGAGAGTTTACAAGAAAGGAACTGGTGCTGGTTAAGTTGTTAATAAAATGGGTGTCTGAACCTATTTTTACAGCGACATGGGAGGATGCTGATGACATTAGGCGAAGTTTTCCTGATTTTGATCTTAGGGCAAGCTCAAACTGAACGGGGAGGAGTTGTTGCGAGTGGATTAGTTGAGACATTAATAATGTAAATAAGAGCAATTGCATATTCTTAAACTGATACATGCTCAAAGTAGCTTATAAGCATTGTTCATATCTGTGGGTCGGGTCCACTGTATACGGGTCGGGTTGTATTCAGTGTGAAGATAGGTAGAGTTTGTTATTACTGTAGCACTACGTACGTTGTCTGTAAATCTCTCATATAATGGGGAGAATATAGTCTGTAATGAATGCAAGCAAATTAATAAAAATTTCCCGATTGTTTCTTCCCCAAATTCAAAGCTCCAAACCCTAATATCAATTATGGTCAAGAACAAGCACAATCCAGTCTTAGCTCCTATCATAGAGAGTAAGGCTAGGGTTTGGGTTTGAAAGGTTTCCATTTTTTTTTCTTTTCTTTCCTTTCCTTTTCTTTTCTTTTTTGAGATGAGAAAGAACAGAACAGGGTACTAGAGTTGGAAAATAGGGTGTCGGGTGTAGGGTATTAGGAATTAGGGTTTCAGGTATTAGGGTATAGTATTTGGATTTGGGTCGGGTTTTGGGTTGAAGTGTATATGGATTCAAGTATTTAGAGTATAGAAATCGGTTTAGGGAAAATTGAAGCTGGTTAGGGTTTTAAGAAGCGGGAAAGTGGCGGCAGGTTGGGGAGATCGGGTTGTCGTCGGGATTTCAGGGAGGAGTTATGGTCTCGAGTTGCAGCGGGGGCGTCAGGAGTTGTAGCGGTATTGGGAATTGAGATTTTTGGAGTTCGGAAGGTCGAGAGTTGCAGCAAGTCTAGGCGTCGTTGGGATTTCAGGGAGTTGTTATTGGGAGCGGTAGCGGAGTTGGGATTTGGGATTTTTTTTTCTTTTGTGGGGGGGGGGGGAGTTCAGGAGGTTGAGAGAGAGTTGGGTGTTAAAGATGTTGCCGCTTCTTGCTGTTGTTGCAGTCGGGGTAGGAGGATGTTGTTCACTTTGATGGTTTGTTGATAAAGGGTAGGGATGTGGGTTTATGGTATAATTAGGGTTAGGAAAGAGAGATTAGGGATTAAGGCTCTGATACCATGTTAAGGTTAACAGAAAGATTGAGAAATGATTATTGAATTGATTATAATTGAGTACAATGTCTCCTATATATAGGAGGAAAGTAAATACTAAACTAATACATATTCCGATATGGACTAAATGTCTAATATAATATCCAACACATAGAAATCATGACTAATATATGATCAATTAGGGCATCTCTTAAAGGGTGAACTTTATGCAAGCTATTTTAAAGTAAGAAATCACCGAGAAGATTTTAAAACCAAGAATACCTATTCCACCGGCTATCTGGTTTGCCTCGCTCGTATGATTTCTTGAAGAAGTTCCCTTTCCCATTAGATGGCCTGAATGATTTGTCGAAGAACTTCTCCTTCCTTTTATAAGACGACATTTGTCCATCACGATTAGGATACTTCTTTCTGTACAATGGTTTATTAGAATTTGTGTCGTACTTGCTGACCCTGTTATGCTGGAACCTCTTATATCGACGCCCACTAGCATCCCCTCTCGAGGCAGAATCCACCCTTGAGAGATCTCCAGCATGATTACCTTTTACAGTTCTTTCAACGACAGAATCTTCATCATCGACATATTTCTTCATCGCAGACTTAGTAGCTGGACCATCAAGAGCTAAAGGATGCTTATTTTGAGCCTTGACAACAATTCCTGCTTCCTTCTTTTCAATGCATTCTTCAGTTTGTGGGACATGTTTCGCAATTGCATCCTCCACATGAATGGAATTTTCAGCTTCTTTATCAAGAAAAGCACTCTCCTCTCTTTGCTCATCATCACCATTGCCATGGCCATCACCAGCAACATCACCACCACCACCACCACTACTATCAGCATCAGAATCGCCATAATCATAGAATTCCTCATCGTAAGTTACTTCTTTGAAAGCTTCTTCAAATTCTTCAACCTCTTCCTCATTTTCAAATTCATCAGTATATTCATCAACTCCCAAAATCTTATCAGAGTTAACATTGGGCGAACCAACATTAGCATCAAAATCATCTTCTTTGATATCCTTAGCTGAAACCGATGCTTTCTCCTTGTTTCCAACCTCATCAGTATATTCATCATCTCCCAGAATCTTAACAGAGTTAACATTGGGCGAACCAACATTAGCATCAAAATCATCTTCTTTGACATCCTTAACTGAAATCGATTCTTTCTGGTTGAGTTCTGCAGATTCAGAATCCGAATTTGAGCTCTTGGCAACAACCCCACTTTCATCTTCAGAGTTAACTTTTGGCTTACCAATATCAGCATCTACTTCAGCACTTTGGCTAGCCTTAGCTGAATCTGATTGTTTTTGTTCGAGCTCCACATATTCTGATTTCAAGCTCTTCGCAGCAATCCCACCTTCATCTTCCATAACCATTGGCGCCAAAACGGAAACTTGTAATTTATTGCCATCAGAAAGGTTAACTCCTGGAACTTCACTTGAGTTTTCAATGACTTCTGAGTGTATGCTTGGACCGGTAGGAACATCGATTTCGTCATCAGAATCTGGAGGCAGATTCAAATCAAACTTGTATTTCACAGTTGACTCACAAAGCTCACTGCTACTTTTTTCAAAAGATTCAGAGTTTGTTTCGCTATCTTTTTTATTTTGAAGTTCCTCTTTGCTTACCAACGATAAGGTCAGATCAACAGTTTTTTTATCTTCCTTCTCAAAGCTAGTATCGACCCAGTTGAACTTGGGTTCTGCCTTGTAAGGTTGCTTAAGTTGCAAATCCAGGCTGACCTCAGAACTATTTTGTCCATTAGAGGTTCTGGATGAATTTTCACCCCCGATATTATCATCCATCATTTGAAGGGTACACTTTGCAGGTCCCACATCTCTTACCTTCGTTTTTCTCGACAGTACTAAAGAAGAGTGGGAGGAATCTGTGGTTTCCTCACCTTTTTTCATAACCGAACTCAAGGACTCATCCGGAATGCTCTGATCTGAATTCATCTCGTTGAACAAATGGAAACAAGTGTTTATATTCTTCTGAAGTCACAGAGCTTTTCTTAATTCTAACAGGGTGTTATGAGCGAGGAGATTTACATTGAGCTGTTGATATAAATTCCATAAGTTAATACCGAAACGGAAATGAAGGGGGGAAAAGAGAAGAAACCTGTAATTTTATGATCTAAAGAATCTTAGCACCTTTGCATAAGTTGACAAAAACAATTCAGCACCGAACAATAAGCAAACCTCAATAACCACAACAAAAACATTTGATCTGCATGTCACAAAAAAACAATGAAATTGGGATCAAAGTGCATAGCACAGAAGTTATTGACAAATCACGATTCGTGATAAATGAGAGGATGAGACACAAAAATGGAGAACCTACTATCAGACTTCTACATAAGATATGATCGAGTTCCACAGGCAATGTAGTGGAAAGCAGAAACACAGCAATTCCAAAATAAGACTATAAAAGCAATTCTAGAAGCAGTAATCACAATAAATCTTACCAGACCAGGGCATTGTTCATAGTCAAACATGATGGATTCACATTGAGGTGCCATGAAAAAAGATGGAAAAATGTTTAAGCCGAGGGCACAACTAAAATGCGTAAAATGTTGAGGGCTAGGTAAAAAATATCTGGCTACATAAATATTGTAAGAGAGAAGTTGAATAAGTCATTGAATAGGAAGCGCTATATAAAGAGCACAGTTGAAAGACTAGGAAGTGGGAAAGAGAGTAAAAGAGAGTTGAACAAAGGTGTTGCAACACCAGTGAGGAATAATAGTGAATTTGAGTGTTTGCGAGAAAAAGAGAGATTTTTAGTCATTTCTTGTAATAATAGATCATAAAAAGAATTCAATACAAGCCCCAAACTTTAGTTTTTTTACTATATAGCCACAATTCAATACTCTCTTTAACAAAGTGTTTAAAAGAGGAACAAATAAGTCAATTGTTCACTGAAACACAGTGTGCACGAAGAGGAGAGTAATGAGATAAGTTTCTATTTCACTTTTTTGGGTAAATGTAATAAACCCCCCTAATATTTGGTGAAAATACAAACTACCCAGAAACGTTTAATTTGGTACGAAGTGCTCCCTTATGGTTGACTTTAGGAGTATGAGAATTCATGGTTAGCTGAAAAATAAGCGGATCCAGGGTTTAAAGATGAAGAAAGGGAGAACAGAGGTAAATAGTTTCCGTGTAAAACCATATATCAATTTTGTCCTTAATTTATTTTGTCCTTAAATCAGACAGAAACTATTATATAGCGTAGGGTTACAGAGCTTTTGACTGTTGCAAACCCAGTCAAAAGATGCAAGAACATCTGGTAGAAGTATACTGGAATGTTCTCAAAAGGTGTAAAGGGAACCTCATACATATATGAGGTGATTTCCTCGCATAGAGTAGTTGAACAAACAATGGGACCCATTATGGATGATCGGCACCGTTCACATTGATTTACATATCCTAATATCTAAAAAAATCTTTTTTTCTTGTTTTCTCTGGATGATTTTTTATCATGTTTCGAGTGGTAGCAAAACGAAGGGTTTTCAATAATTTAATAATTGGCACCATAAGATGCATTGGTAAGAAGCCTCCAAACAAATTCAATTTTTGAACACATACATCTTACAACATAAGAAACATGATGAATGGTGCACATCGTCCATATAGTCTCATCATGAGTACAACTACTCTATATGAGGGAATTTTCCCCCATTAGTATGGCGCTCTGATTTCTTTTTCAAATGATATCTTGGATTCTATTTACTTTCTCCGAAAGAAGTATGCACCCATTCTCTAAACCTATTGTATCGTTAGTTAATTCAGCCTCCCATACTTTAAATCTATTGTAATCGTTAGTTAATATTTATTTTCTAATGCTTTAAGGAAAAATTTTTTTATGCATGCCCTCATGTAAAATTATATTTCATGCCACCATTAAAATAAATGAGATGGACATCCTATTCGCTAGAAAATAGAAATACACACGCAAACACACTAGAGCAATGTTATTATATCCAAACAAATTATGAAATAATGTCTTAGGATGAGGATAAACGGCCCAAACTAGGAAAAATGGGACATCTTGAGTATAAATGTGGGAAATCCAAATCCACCTGATAGTGTATATTTGATGGATCAAATAAGAAATTGCTATCCCAATCCTAGGAAGAAAAAAGACCGGGTTGGGTACGACGCATAAGATGTTGACAGGTCCCAGGCACAGCAAACTTGTAAGTGGGACTGGGAACAGTGGCCACATTATTATACTTATATTATGAATCACAATTATGCATAAACATAATCCATATACTTATATTATGAATCACAATTAAGCATATACTTAATCCATATAACTGCCAGTAGTATACTTTTGAGCTACATTATCAAAACAAGAAAGAATATCTATACAGAAGTGAAAATAGTCGATTGTCCAAACAAAACTACACAATATCAGAAGTTCGAAGTCAGTATAGAAGTATTAAGAGCTTACTGAATGGGCACAGAAGAAGAAAATGACGGGGTCAGCACCGTTCAGTTTTGACCAAATTGAAAACTTGAGACCAAGCACTAGCCCTACCAATATGACCATGATTAGTTCGGTCTCAGGTCAGGTGAAAACCAAAGCCGGTTCACTCAAACCGACGATAAACCAAACCAGCCAAATAAATACACATGTTTTCTTTTAGTTTATATTTATAGATATAGATATTATATTAAATGTAAGTATAAGTCCCTAACAAATCATCATAATCATTCCCACAAATCAATATTTACATATTTACATAATCCCCTCTACAACAGTCAAATGATATTATTATCCTCGCTACTTAATATTCCCTGCCATGAAGTCCTTTCATATCTTCTCCCTCGAATCAATTTCAGCCCATTTCCCTCATTTCCCCCCCAACAAACAGCAATTTTGCGCAAAATTTGATTCCTGAATTTACATTCTGATATGGCTAAAATTAGGACTAAATCGGAACCGTTCAAATCGGGCACGGATCTTAAAACTTACAGGGACAAAACGGTAATTTCACTTACAAACGGGTCCGAGATGGGAACTGCGTCCCTTCTCCAGGGCCCAATAATCCATAAACGGATCTGTTCAATTGGATACGGGTCCCAACCCGTTACGAGCCAATTCAGGAGGATAGGAAGAAATCCAGATTCGTCCTTATCCAAAGAGGTGGTTTTAACCACTTCTATCCAGCAACACCGGGAAGTAGAGATTTGTTCTCATCTCAAAACGGATCTCTACGGCGACTATAAATATTCCCCTACCCCCTACCGTTACGAGGTAATGAATCTTTGCCTACCTAAAGCTCTTTCATAATCTTTGCTGATTACTGACAAGAGCGTCGGAGGGTTCGTCGTCGGGATCCATCCCGATGTTTCGAACTTTGTGCAGGTCAACAGCAGCAGCGGGAATCCAGTCAAACGCCGATGGAAGTGCTCAAGTTTGACCTCTTCGATTCCCTACGAACCCACAAATTCATCTTATTGCCCCCACACCGAAATCAGCGGCAACAGATTGGCACCGTTTATGGAAAATCGAATAGCAATCCGACCCTACCCCATCAGCAAAAGCGGTTCTGAGCTATGCCTCCAAGGAAAGGAAAGTCCACGGTTTCCAACCGTAGAACAACTCCCGCTCCTCCTCTGCCTCCAAAGGCTCTCCCTCCGCCCGTCCAGCAGCCGGCCCAGCAGCTCAGGTAACCGATCCCTCAACCTGTTCAGCAGTCTGGACAGCCTTTTCCTCAGCAGCCTCACTACCAACCAGCCCATCAAGGACCTCAAGGGGCTGTTGGAGAACCCTCTCGCCGAAGTCGCCAAAAGCAACCCCTTCATCAGGTCCATGTCTCCATTCACAACCCTTCCTCCGACTCCATGACCTCCCATAGCCCCCCAACACCGAAAGATCTACGTGACGTTCTCATCAACCGACAAAACAAGATAAATATTCGGACCTGCTTGGATGAGAGGTGGACCCATGATAGGATCCCCCGCCGGGAGCATCAAAGGGACCGATTCCCCGGATCACACAAGGTCTAACTCTCCCAGGAGGCGGAGGGAGTCGCCCCGGCACCATCAGAGGAGAAGCTGATCTCCAGTCGGCCGGCCCGCTCCTCGGGACCACCGAGAGCGGGAGGCCCCCGTCACGAGGGCAGAGTTCCAGCAGTTCCAGGAGGCAGTCCTGAGGGCCCTCAACGTTGCCCCAGACCAAGGTCAGCGGGCGCCCAGTCCTCCACCTACTCGGGACCATAGGCGTCGTACGCCTTGTCCCCAACCTGCCCGGGACTATAGGCACCGCACGCCCAGTCCTCAAGTAGCCCGGAGCTATCGTCGTCGCACTCCCAGTCCCCTTCCACACGAAAACAAATCTTGGGTTTCGGCAAGGCAAGACCGGAGGGAAGATTCGGTCTACCGCCGTCTCCACGAGATGGAGAGGCGCCTTGGCCGGTTAGACAGAGAAGAGGAGCAACAGGTGAGGAACTTCCGCCCCAGCAGACCCCCATTCTCTCGAACCATCATGGAGGCACCGGCCCCAGACAACTTCAAGGATCCTCATTTCGAATCCTACAACAGGGAGTTCGACCCCGCTGACCACATTGAGAGTTTTAAAACTCTCATGATGATACATCGGCGTCGGACGCCCTCCTCTGCAAGACTTTCCCGGCCACTCTGAAGGGGCTTGCAAGGGAGTGGTACTCCCGTCTAGCCCCGGCCTCCATCTTCTCCTTCGATCAGCTAGAAGCCATTTTCTTGACTCACTTCGTGAGCAGCCGCCGTGCCGAGAAGACCAGCACCTCCCTCCTCTTGCTGCGCCAAAGGAAGGGTGAGCGACTGAGGGACTACGTCAAGCGCTTCACCGCGGAGGCCAGATCCATTGCCTCCCTGGACCAGTCCGTCGCTTCCGCCGCCTTCCAATCCAATGTCGCCAACAACAGCCTCAGGGCATCCCCCGCCAAGAAGCCTCCTTGGAACTTCTCAGAACTCCTGCTTAGGAGTGAGAAGTACATTCGAGCGGAAGAAACCCTCTCCCGCCCTGCTGTTGAAGGGTCGTCATCCGGGAACAAACGGAAGGGCGCTGAAGGAGCTAAGAAGCTCCAGAAAAACAACGGGGTCAGCGTCGCCCTCTTCCCCGCTTCGAGAAGTTCACTCCGGTCAATGCGAGTGTCTCGGCCATCCTGATGGAGGTTGGGAAAGAGGGCTTTCTTCTGCCCCCTCCAAAGATGAACACCCCCGGGAAGAAGAGAAATCGGAACAAGTGGTGCTGCTTCCACAGGGACCACGACCACGACACGGATGACTGTCGGGCCCTGAAGGACGAGATCGAGGCCCTCATTCACAGAGAGCAGCTCTCTAGGTTCGTGAGGAAGAACAAAACTGATCCACCTCCGCCCCCCAGGGGGACTAACAAGCGAACCGAGCAACGTGCGTAGACCCCGGACGTCGAAGCCAAATCCATCCTACACCTCATACACGGAGGCCCAATGGGGGGAGATTCCAACTCCTCCCAAAAAGCCTTCGTCCGAGAGGTGAATGCCGTACAGAACCATCCTCTCCCCAGGGGCCTTGGGGTTCCTGTTACGTTCTCTAATAGGGACTCGGAGAGCGTCCGAATCCCCCATTGCGATGCCCTTGTTATTAACCTCCGCATGGCCAACTTCGACGTACACCGGGTCCTAGTTGACAATGGCAGTTCAGTCAATATTCTCTTCTTGGATGCATTCCAGGGCCTTCAGCTGTCAAGAGATCGACTCAAGCCAGTTGGTTACACTTTTCATGGATTCACCGGGGTGTCGATGACGATCGAGGGAGCTATAACCCTCGATGTGACTGCTGGCAAAATCCCGGTCACCCGGACCGAGCCAATGGACTTCATGATGGTAGACGTAAAACCCGCCTACAACGTCATCCTGGGTCGACCAGGTCTGGCCGCTCTCCAGGCCATACCATCGGCCTATCATATGAAAATGAAGTTTCCCACCTCGGCAGGAGTGGGAGAAGTAAGAGGGAGCCAGGAAGCGGCTCGTAAATGTTACATGACCTCGATGGGAGGGCCAATCCTCTCCCTTGAAGCCCTCGAACTCCCACAAGGAAGTAGCTAGACCATCTCCGAACCGGTTGACGAACTGGAGGAAGTGGCATTCTCGGAAGAAGATGCCACCAAGACATTTCAGATCAGCAAGGGACATCTCCCAATGTATAAGGGAGAACCGCGATCTGTTCGCCTGGACCGCAACTAATATGCCTAGAATCTCAGAAGAACTCCTGATGCATCACCTCAACGTTGCTCCGGGAGTCAAACCTGTCCAACAGAAGCGACGTAAATTCGCTTCCGAGCGCCAACAAACCATCAAAGAAGAGGTCGAGAAGCTCTTGAACGCTCGGTTCATCCAGGAGGTAAATTACCCCGAATGGCTATCCAATGTGGTAATGGTCAAAAAGGCCAACGGGAGTTGGATAATATGTATCGACTTCACTAACCTCAACAAAGCGTGTCCGAAGGACTCATTCTCCCTCCCGAGCATTGATGCTCTAATCGATACGACCTCCGGCCACGAACTCCTCAGCTTCATGGATGTCTTCTCTGGATACAACCAGATCCGGATGTTCCCTCCTGACATCCCGAAGACCTCGTTCGTAACCGACTAAGGCCTGTACTGCTACCGGGTCATACCCTTCGGGCTGAAGAACGCCGGAGCCACGTACCAACGCCTTGTCAACAGGTCTTTAGTGACCAGATAGGCCGTAACATGGAAGTCTATGTGGACGACATGTTGGTCAAAAGCGTTAGCGGGCGAGATCATGTCATCGACCTCCAGGAAGCTTTCGGGGTATTAAGAAGGCACAACATGAGATTGAATCCGAGCAAGTGCGCCTTCGACGTCTCGTCTGGTAAATTTCTCGGGTTCATGGTTAGCTAGAGAGACGTATAAGCCAACCCTGAGAAGATCCAAGCCATACTCAATATGGCTCCCCCCCCCTCTAATGTTAAAGAAGTGCAGAGGCTCACGAGACACCTCGCAGCTATAGGACGTTTCCTCTCCAAATCAGGGGAGAAATGCCCCACGTTCTTTAAAGCCTTGGAAGGAGCGAAGGGCTTTGAGAGGCAACAGCAAGAGTCTTTCGATCAACTGAAGGCCTATCTGGTAAACCCCCCACTCTTGAGCAAGCCACAGCCTGGTGAAGCCCTCTACATATACCTGGCAACTTCGGAACAGATCCTCAGTGCCGTCCTGGTAAGAGAGGATGATAAGATGCAACGACCCATCTACTCTGTGAGTAAAGTCCTTAGGGACGCAGAACTCCGCTACCCGAAGGTAGAGAAGATGGCTTACGCATTGGTCATGGTGGCACAGAAACTTCGCCCCTATTTTCAGTCCCACTCGGTGGTCGTTCTCACCGACCAGCCGCTGAAGCAAATTCTCCACAAGCCCGAGACATCGGGACGTCTAATGAAATGGTCCATAAAGCTGAGCCAGCACGACATCAGCTACCAACCCCGAACCGCTATCAAGGCACAAGTCCTAGCGGAGTTCATTGTGGAGAGCACCATCCCCGCCCCTGTGAGTCGGTTGAGGAACCCTCGGTCCGGACCGTGTATGTTGACGGGTCCTCGTGGACCGACGGAAGTGGGGCGGGGGTCATCTTGACCGGCCCAGATGATTTCGTTTGGCAATACTCCCTCCATATAAGCTTCCGTGCGTCAAACAACGAGGCTGAATACGAGGCCCTTATAGCAGGACTCTGTATGGCTCGCAAAGCAGGAGCCAAACGTATCAAGATCTTCAGTGATTCACAGCTAGTCATGAACCAAGTGTCTGGGAGTACGAAGCGAGAGACGAGCGCATGCCCAAGTACTTGGCTAAGGTTAAGAGGCTATTGGCCTTATTTGACGATGCTCAACTCCAGCGAGTCCCCTGAGAGGAAAATGCACAGGCGGACGCCCTCTCAAGGCTCGCCTCCTCCTCCCTCCAGGGTTTGGAGCGAACCGTCTTGATAAAGGTCCTCCTGAGACCCAGTATTGAGGAAGACAGCTCAGAACCAATGGAAGCCCTGCCCCTAACACTTGGGGAAAATTGGATGAAACCCTTGCTCAAATACCTTAGAGACGAAGTTCTTCCAGCTAAGCTGACCCCAGGAGGCTAGAAGAGTCAGGACCAGAGCCGAGCGGTACACACTCATTGAAGGAGTCATGTATAAACGCTCCTATACTCAGATAGACGGCAGACCCTATCTAAAATGTTTCTCCCCCGAAGAAGCACACTATGCCCTGAAGGAGGCGCATGACGGAATGTGTGGCGCACACTTGGGAGCAAGATCCCTAGCCCGTAAAATTTTAAATTACGGCTACTTCTGGCCCATGCTTCTTAGCGACTCTGAACAGTACGTCCGCCAATGCAGCTCCTGGCAAAGATTCTCTCCAATCCGTCGCTTGTCGCAAGCCCAGTTCTCCTCCTTAGCCAGTCTGATCCCATTCGCAATGTGGGGGATGGACTTGCTCGGACCGTTCCCCCCTGTGCCAAGCCAACTGAAGTTTCTCGTCGTGGCAATAGATTATTTCTCCAAGTGGATCGAGGCCGAGCCCCTCGCAACCATTACAGAGAACAAGGTTCAGAAGTTATTCTGGAGGAACATTGTATGTAGGTTCGGCGTACCCCGTATCCTAGTAACCGACAACGGAACTCAGTTCATAGGGATAACTTTTCACAACTTCTGTACCGACCTCGGCATCCAAAAGCGGTTCTCCTCAATATCTCACCCTCAATCCAACGGCCAAACGGAGAATGCTAACCGATAAATACTCTCCGGCCTAAAAAAGAGACAAGATAAATCCACCAAAGGGTTGTGGGTCGAACAGCTTCCTAATGTGCTATAGAGCTATCGCACCACAAAGAGAGCCCCGACAGGAGAGTCCCCTTTCAATCTCACTTATGGCTTCGAAGCCATCATCCCCCTAGAGGTTGGCCTACCTTCGCCCTGTTTGATCGCCTACAATGAAAAACAGAATGTGAACTAGCTTCGCAACAACTTGGACCTCCTCGATGAGATCCGCGAAAGATCCGCCATCCGACAAGAAACCTACCGACGTAGGATAACACAGTCCTACAATAAGAAAGTCTGCCCCGCTAATCTTAAAGAAGGAGATCTAGTACTTCGGAAGCTGTCAATCTCTTTCCCAAGCAAGAAGGGCAAACTGGCACCCAACTGGGAAGGTCCATATAGGGTCTCCAAAGTTATCCGCCCTGGAGCGTATCAACTCGAAGACCCGGGGGGCAAGAGAATACCGAGGACATGGAACGCGGAGCAGTTGTTGAAGTACCAAGAGGGTGTTTGAACACCGCTCCAAGCAACTTCTCCAAGAATGTTCTCCAGAAAACATGTTAAAGTTCTCTTTTTTCTTTATCAAAGTGTAATGGCGGTTCGCAACTTAGAAAATGCCGCCTAAGTGTTTTCAATAAAAGTGATCTACTGGGCATTCTAATTGTACTACTTTTACGCTTATAAAAAAAATATATAATAATAATAATAATAAAACTCATTAAAACAACAAGTTCGGAGTCCAACACTTGGTTCGATGCGACTTCTGCTACTCGCGAACGAGCGAGTACGGAGTAGCTCGCCATTCGGAATTGCTCCCACAACTGTTGATATTCTCTAAACGACAAGCTTGGAGTCCAACACTTGGTTCGATTCCGCTTTAACTACTTGCTTATAAGCGAGTACGAAGCGGTTCACCATTCGGAATTGCTCCAACAGCTGTTGATATTCTCTAAACGACAAGTTCGGAGTCCAACACTTGGTTCGATGTGACTTCTGCTACTTGCGAACGAGTACGAAGTAGCTCACCATTCGGAATTGCTCCCACAACTGTTGATACTTTCTAAACGACAAGTTCAGAGTCCAACAATTGGTTCGATTCCGCTTTAACTACTAGCTTATAAGCGAGTACGAAGCGAGTCACCATTCGGAATTGCTCCTACAACTGTTGATACACTTGCAAATACTAGCAAAACACAAACTCTTACAAGAAGCTCGAAGTATATTATTTCAAAATTTGAGGTACAAGTCTAATTATAGACCAAAAACTCATTATTACATCGAGATACAAGGCTCCTATGAAACGAAGACTACAAGATTACAAAATTCCGTCATAACCCCTCCTAGGGAGCGGGATACTTCTATTAAGCGACAAACGGGTCGCGAGCGCTGTGCTGCTACCTCAGTGTCGTAGAAGTCTCCAACCTGGCGAGCCGAGTAGCATCTTCAGCACCTAAGAGCCTGAGAGTTGCCCCAACAGATGCTCTGCTCGATGAGCCGGCCACACCGCTCTGTGCGTCCCCAGGGTGCCTCAAGACGGGGGGCAAGCGTAGCGCCAACTCGTGGAACGACTTTCCTTGTGCGTACTCACCTCAGGGGCCATAAGTGCTCCGGACATTACTCCCCTCAAAAAGCCGTCGTAGGCGAAGGTTCTCTGCCTCTAGCTTCACGACCCGTTCCTTCAGCGAGTCGTCCGTCACTCTGATCTTCAGACGAGGCATTCGACTCGAGCTACCCCCGCGAGAGGCCTCGGAGATAGCCCTCTGAAGATGTGTCGCCTCCAGGCTCTTCTCTAGCACTACGTTCTTCAACCCGTCTCTCTCAGCCCTGGCATCGAATAGAGACAGGCGAAGAAACTTAAGTCTTAAGCCTTGGCTAACGGCCATCGAGGTACACGTCTCCTCCCCTTCAGGGGGCAATTCACGAGACTTCTCTTTTAGGCGTTTCAACTCGGAGACTCAACAGGCCACCGTTAGCTTTAGATAATTCAACTCCGACTCGACTTTATACAACCTCTCTCGAGTTAGAGCAAGGCCCAGCTTCGTGACCCCCAGACCAGATCGAAGGCGTGACACTTCGGCAATCTCAGATATTTTGACCATTTGAGATACTTCGGCGATCTGAAAAAGCCAAGAACACGAAGATACTAAGTTTAAACGAAGCTACTACGAGACAACTCAGAAGCAAATCAAACACAAGTTTCTAAGAACACTTGGCCAAAAAATAGTCCATTTCATTAAAATTCAAGAATTACAAGCGGTGGCCAGTCCGCGATTAGGCAACATTTATTGACAAAACACATGAATTACAACAGGTCAAGGCCGGACCTCTTTGTTGTGTTCGCCGGTCGTTGTAGGCTCTGACCCTTGCATGGCAGTGATGATCGACCTTTAGCTTCGCCACAAGACCATCAAGGTACTCCATCCTCGCTGTCTTCCCCTCGGCTTCGGCCTTCAGCTGCTCGTGCTCCTTGGCGATCCGAGCCTTCTCTGCCCGAGCTCTATCCGTCTCTTGCTTCAATTCTTTCTCTAGTTTGGTCATCTTTTCCATTAGATGGCCAAAGTGGCAAGTTATCTGCAAAAAGAAAACAAAGCCGCATTAAGAACTCAGAAATAATACAAGTGTTCAACAAACAAGGAGAGTGATCTCGAGCGCGTCGTCTCCTACCCCGCCGGCGTCCATGGCAGCCCTGTCCTTCGGCATGGCAAGATGCCGACAGCTTGCATACTCGATGACGAGTCCCCTAGGAACCCATCGAGCATCCAAACCTGCCAATCCGGGACGAAGATTTTCTTGTGCTCCTCGGTCAGGAACACCTCGGCCTCGGCCGTCAGAGGCACGGCCTCCATACCCAAAGCATCTGCTATGGGGAAGGCCCTCGCCTCTGCCGAAGCCGAAGGCGCTGCGGGGGTCGGCGGCCGCTGCACAACGGCGGCCTGCACCGTTGTCTGTTCTACGACCGAGGCAACCGACTTCGGTCTCGGTGAGGACACCTTCGAGACGACCCTCTTCCTCTTCCTCGGGGCCTTGCTGCTCAGAACCCCGCGCTGCGCCAGCATAGAATCGAAGTCCATGGTTTCTGCACGAAAAAGAAAAGAGATTATGCACAAGTAAAGCCAACTCAAAAATAAAAAAAGGAAAAAAAAAGTAAATCGCATACTGGGGTTTATACGGCTGAGACCCGCCTGAAGAGCACCTCCTCGGTCAGGTCCTGCCAATCGAACTTCGGCCAATCGAGAAGCGTCCGAACCTTCTCTTTTTCGTTAGGGCTGAGCACCGGACCCTCCTTCACCCTCCTCGACACCTCTTCGACCCAAGTTGTCGGGATGCTCCACGGCTCTCGACTCCGGATGAGAAAGTACTTGTCCCTCCAGTACTTTATCAAGTCGGGGTAACTGACGAGCCTGGCGCCATGCCTCAGAGCCAGGTAGAACCTGAACTCCGACTTATGCTGCTGATGAAGTCGGTATACAGTCCGGAGCACCCTTAGATCCGGTACTAGCTCCGCTGCTTGACAGTGGAGGATGAACCCATTGATCAGCCTCCACACGTTTGGCATGAGTTGAACTGGGCTGATCCGAAACCACCGCAGCACCTCGACGACAAAGGGGTGAAGAGGCAGCCGCACCCCGACTATGAAGGCGTCGGCCGGCCAAAAGCACATATTCACCGGCATCGGAGAATTGGCCCTCACTCCAGGCCCGGGCAACATCAGCTTGAACTCCTCGGGGATCTGAAAACACTCCCGAACAGACGCCATATTGGCCTCGTTGAGTATAGAAATCGTTTCGTCGGCCTCCGAAGTCTCCCTGGCGGCATTCTCTTCAAAGCTCCACCCCATGCCGTACATGATACATTCGACATGCTCCTCCGGCAGTTCCCAAACCCTTTGAAGTCCGGTCAGAACCCCAGGCATCCTGCCGAACTCCCCCATCCTCTGTTGGTCCTCAACTACAATCTCCACTACGACCGAAGAGGGCCCTCCTACGGCTTTGCCTTTGTCAACTGGAGGAGCTTGGCTCGAGGCAGGCACATGAGCGAGAGTGGGGGAGGTCTCTGGCCTCGGGGGAAAGCTAGACATTCTTTAAAAATAAGCTAAGTGTTAAATTGCCTTGAAGTGACAGCGACGGTCGGAAAGATCACCGAAAATCATTAAAACCTCGCCTGAAGCTCCCGCTAGTGAAAATGAGTCGCCTGAGTAAAAACTAGAAAAGTGAACAAGTGAGGAGTGGGGGTGAAGTTTTATAGAGGCGGCACACAAATCGAGATTAAAAGGCCTCAAAGACTCAAAAGCCCGACCCATTTACCACAAGACAAGAAAATAGAGAAACTCAGCAGGCCTTTGACCGGTCAACGGTCAAACGGTCAGCGTGCCACATGTCAATCTCCTGGACTTCGGCAACCTGTGCCGAGCACTTTTGCCACCGACGTCCAAATGCGAGAAAAATCATTCTCCTGGACTTTGGCAACGTGTGCCGAGCACTCTTGCCACTGACATCCAAATGCGAGAAAAATCAATCTTCTGGACTTCATCAACCTGTGCCGAGCACCCTTGCCACCGACGTCCAAATGTGAGACAAATCAATCTCCTGAACTTCGGCAATGCGTGCCGAGCACTCTTGCCATCGACGTCCAAATGCGAGAAAAATCAATCTCCTGGACTTCGACAACCTGTGCCGAGCACTCTTGCCACCGGTGTCCAAATGCGAGAAAAATCAATCTCCTGGACTTTGGCAACGTGTGCCGAACACTCGTGCCACCGACGTCCAAATGCGAGAAAAAATCTCTCCTGAACTTCGGCAACGTGTGCCGAGCACTCGTGCCACCAACGTCCGAATGTGAGAAAAATCTCTCCTGGACTTCGGCAACGTGTGCCGAGCACTCGTGCCACCGACGTCCCAATGTGAGAAAAAACCTCTTGGACTTCGGCAACGTGTGCCGAGCACTCGTGCCACCAATGTCCAAATGTGAGAAAAAATCTCTCCTGGACTTCGGCAACGTGTGTCGAGCATTCTTGCCACCGACGTCCAAATGTGAAAAAAAAATCTCCTGGACTTCGGCAACGTGTGCTAAGCACTCCTGCCACCGACGTCCAAATGTCAGAAAAAATCTCTCCTGGACTTCGGCAACGTGCACCGAGCACTCGTGCCACCAACGTCCAAACGCGAGAAAAAGTGATGTAAAACGTAATCCTAAATAGAGAATTTCCAAGAGTCTTAATGGATTAATTTTACCAACACGTAGTACGAATCAAAGTTAGAAATTTTAAACAATTAATCGGTTTGATGGATTTTCAAGAACTGAATCACATTTAACAATCCCAGTTAATAATTCAATTCTAACAATCAATAATTAAATCCCTAAGTGTTCTTAGCAAGTAAAAGATTCAATGTTGATTTGTACTCTAATCAAGCAGGTGGAACGCTCAATCTCAATATTTGTGGTCGACAGTTAAATTGAATAATATAATAGAGATGATAAAGTAGTATAACACAAATATTTGAGAATTGGAAAGAGTATGCCGATGGTTCGAAGAACTCAGCGTAGATCTCGGAAGAGCACAGCAATGGCAGCAACAACTTCAAGAGCACTGGCAGTAAGAGCAAGGGCTGGCGATCTGGGCTGGCGTCGGCGCTCGGGAGGAGGCACAGCGGAAAGGAGTCAGAGGTCTGGTCGGAGCACAAGAAAACAGCACACAGGGGATCTGGGCGTCGGGGTGCAGGGTACTGCAGTCGCTGTAGAGGCACAGCAGGATGATGGGGAAGCCAGAGGGGTGCTGAAGAGGTGATCGGGAGATGGTTGAAGTAAGGGATGACAGTGCGAGGTAGGATTTTAGATGGCAGTCGGGAGATGGGTTTGGAGGGAGGTCAGTGCAAGGGATGAAGGGGTCGAGAGCTAGAAGACGGGTAGGAGGTAGGGTTTTCAAGTTGGGAGTGGGCTAACATGGAAGAAAACGATGGAGAGAGAAGGGGATTAGGGTTGGGTTGATTTTATTTGGGGGTAGATTTTAGAGTTAATAACTAACCCTAAAATTGTATTAGGATTTATCACAAACCCTAATAATTGGATCTCGATTGTATCACACAAAAAGAGACGGGAAGAGCAAAACTCTACACAATATTTTTTTAATCAATGACATCTTTCTCATTAATCTCAGAGCCTATAAATAGGCTTAAAACAAATCTTGATACAAATCTCAAAAGATTCTAAAAATCTCAAAAATATTCTAATGCAAAAAGAAAAATTACATATGGCTATAATTGCCAAAAAAACAAATATGATACTGAAATAAAATACTAAATTAAATAGAATTGATGTCCTCATCAAAAAGCATTGCCTGGTCAACAGTCAACGGTCAACTTAACACGTGTCATCCTCTCGAGGTCCCTCTCGACTTCGACAGCATTCGTCGAACCCCCTCGACCTTGGCCTCCACCCAGACACGTGTCAACCTACCAAAGTGGCTAAAAGGGGTCGGCAACTGGTGCATAGTGCTCTTGCCACCGACCCCCGAACGAAGGGAAAATGTCTATGCGCCAGGGGAGCCATCCGATTGTTCAGAAATTCGTGCTGAAGTCAGATGGACGTCCCAGATCACGCCACGTCATAAATATCGTGATTAAATCCTTTTTCTTATTTATTAATTCGAATTAATTATTTAAAATTTGCAAAAAATGATTAAAAAATTAGGAAAATTAATTAAAAATTCTAAAAAAAGATTATAAATTTGGGAAAATATTTTTTGAGCCCCTGGATAAATAATTATTGATTAGAACGGTTAATTAATACTCTTTGAAAATAGATCACCACTTTGCAAAATTAAATAAATGATTCGAAAAATAATTAAAAAATCGGGAAAAATCACCAAAAATCCAGAAGAGCCTAAGAATGATTTTGGGTGTGCTGCCAGCTCGAAAAAACACAGTTACTACTCGAATAAGATCTGAACTCCCTTTAAGAACCCCGATAAAGTCCCGTACGCCATTAAAACAGTGAAACTACTCCCCAAAGACTGTAATATACAGTCTTTAGGAATAGGGGGCTCGTGATATGGCTAAAAATAGGATTAAATTGGAACCGTTCAAATCGGACACGGATCTTAAAGCTTACAGGGACAAAATGGTAATTTCACCTACAAACGGGTCTGAGATGGGAATTGCGTCCCTTCTCCAAGGCCTAATAACCCATAAACGGATTTGTTCAATTGGATACAGGTCCCAACCCATTACAAGCCAGTTCAGGAGGACAAGGAGAAATCCAGATTCGTCCTTATCCTTAAGGGGTGGTTTTAACCACTTCTATCCAGCAATACCGGGAAATAGAAATTTGTTCTTATCTCGAAATGGATCCCTACGACGACTATAAATATCCCCTACCCCCTACTGTTACGGGGTAATGAATTTTTGCCTACCTAAAGCTTTTTCATAATCTTTGCTGATTACTGACAAGAGTGTCAGAAGGTTCGTCGCGGGGATCCATCCCGGTGTTTCGAACTTTGTGCAGGTCAACAGCAGCAGCAGGATCCGGTGAAATGTCGGTGGAAGTGCTCAGGTTTGACCTCTTCGATTCCCTACGAACCCACAAATTCATCTGATTGCCCCACACTGAAATCAACAGCAACACATTGGTAGCACCAAAACTCTGAATCAGGTTGGCGTCAAAAAAACAAATTGCAATAATCATGTATAAATAGTAGGATGACACATACTGAGAAGAAAATCACGGATTCATTTAAGATATGGACAGAAGGTTGCAAACTATCAGTACAGAAGAGTTTAGATAGGTGAGGGCGAACAGTTGGTTAGTGCAGATGCAAATCAACAAGGTCTTTGATACAGAGGAAATTTAAAACAATGTTTGACAGAGGTTGAGTTTGAATGGGAGTGGCATGAGATTGGCAATAGGGCAGGGGTATTCTTGTCATATTGCCCTTGCACCATTGAGTTAAATGGAATATTTCATCAGTTTTAAACAGCTCATTACTGGAGGGACTATTATGAACAGGGGCAAAGCCCGAACATTTTTGTCGGGGGACCAAGAGAAAATTCTATAGCTGTGTGTGTGTGTATATATATATATATAGGCTAAATTTGAAAAAAAAACCCCTAAACTATCCCATATATGCAGAAAACCTCACTCACCTTTTTTATGCAGAAAATCACACTCAACTATGGTGCGAAAAACCACATCATAACTCCATTAGGGTTCCGTTACGGTTCCATTAGGCTAAAATTGAAAAAACTCCCTTAAACTATCTCATATATGCAGAAAACCTCACTCACCTTTTTTTATGCAGAAAACACACTCACCTTTTTTTAATGCAAAAAACCGCACTCAACTATGGGTGCGAAAAATCACCCGTATAATGGAACCCTAACGGAGTCATGATATGGTTTTTCGCACCATAGTTGAGTGTGGTTTTCTGCATAAAAAAAGGTGAGTGAGGTTTTCTGCATATATGGGATAGTTTAGGGGGTTTTTTTCAATTTTAGCCTATATATATATATGTGAATTTTTTCATAATTTATAGGGGGCCAAATAATAAACTTTAAGTGATATTTTTAAAATTTTAAATATTCCTAAGGGGTTTTTTTAAAATTTGGGGGGGCCCGGGCCACCCCAGGCCCTGACATAGCTCTGCCACTGATTATGAAATGGGCCCTACTTTGTTAGGGATGAAAACATGGTATTAATTTCTGAGGGATGAATACGTAAATATGCAATTTGTTAGGGGCCAAAACATAGATAGGTACTATCTAAAATACATAATAATAAAAAATAAATAGAGTATTAATATATAGAAATTAGTGATAATTACATAAAAACCCTTTAGGTATCTCCAAGATAACAAGAACCCCCCTATAGTATTTCCTAAACACATTCACACCCTACAAATAATTAATACCCAAAATGCCCCATTCTCCTTTCTCCCCGTCTTTTTCATCCATTCTTGTGAACCGTACCACCAGCACGGCACCACCCTCCCCTCCAAATCTAGAGGCGTTGGACCTTCACATTGACCAACCCACTTTAAAGTAGCCCTTCGAGGGAATTGGGAAGGAACCAGAAAGCAAGGAGAAATTTGTAGAAGACTCGGTTTGTCAAGCCTAGTAGATCTTGTTAGATAAATTATTAGATACATTGATATATCTATTGTTAGAGATATACAGCTGAGATTGTATTTTGAATCCTATATATACTGACCTTTAGTGTCCAATAATAATCAATTCATCTTTTCTCCTAATCTCTCTATATTATCTTAACATGGTATTAAAGCAACCATAATCTCACAAATCCATTCACATATCCCTAATAAAATAAATAAATAAATAAATCCCTACCTCCAAAATAATCTCTTCGGCGTCGACATCCCAAACTCCCGAACTCTCTCACAATCCCGCTGCAACCCCTCTCCCAAAGTCCCTCAACTCCCGGCATCTCCCACATCTCGATCCCAACAACCCCCGATTCTCCCGTCACAATCCCCACCGTCAAACTTTTCCTCGTCGTCGTCCCTCTCCCAATCTCGAACTCCTGCATCCCGATCCAAAACCCTAGCCAAACCCTAGCCGCCACTCCTAAAAATCCTAAATCATTCTGATCCCTATTCCACCTTCTCCCTCAAATCCCTATCCAAACTGACCTGAACCACCTTATCAAATCCCACTAAGATCCAAATAAGATCCCTATACCTGAAACCCTAACTATCCGAAACCCTAATACCCAACCACCCTATACCCAAAAATTCATACACAAACACCCGAACCCAGTTTTTAGTTTTTTTAAAAAAACCCAACCCAAACCCAACCCGACCCAATCCAAACCCAAAACCTCACTTCTCTCTCCCGCTCTACAGCCGATCGCCACTGTTGTCGACCGTCGCCCGCCATCAGCTTGAAAAAAATAAATACAAAAATAAAATAAAAAATAGCAGGTACTAGTGCTCCTCCATAGAACCTCAGTTTCGTCAGTCTCTTCCCGTCTCCACCAGCTTCCCAGTTGAAACCTCCCGCGGGCTTCGCCACAGCCCCATGCCTTGTCCTGACCGTCGCAGCACTCCTTTCCCTTCACTCATCCCTCCTCCCAACGTCAGCAACAACAGAACCATTCCAATACCTGCCTCCTCCCGACGCCAACATTAACAGCACCATCCCAATCCTCATCCAAATCCCAATAACAACAACAGCAGCACCTTCATCCCCATTCATGCCTCTTCCCTCCTCCCAACGTTAGCAATAGCAGCACCATCCTAATCCCTCCCACCTCTCTCCTCACGTCGATAGCACCATCAGCACCATCACTATCCTTATCCCGACGACAGCAACAGTGCGACTTTCATCCCGATCCGTGCAGCAGTAGCACCAGTCCCATACCTCCTCTCTGTACTCCCTGTACATCTCGCGCCATGGTCATCACTACAGCTTTGCCATATTCTTCTGATTGGGCCAACCATCAACATTGCCTCTTTCAACTAGAACTCAAGCTTTTGGGCTAGTCTGCCAATGCTCGCTTCTCTGCCCCTGCATTTTTTGTTACTCCTAGTATGAATTCTTCATAAATTATAGATTCTGGTGCATCACATCATCGTACTAGTTATTATAATCTGTTCACCACCAGCACTGTACTTCTCTCTCTCTATCCCTACACACAGCCGATGGCTCGCTTCTTCTCACTACACGCTCAATATCTAATAGCTCTCCCACTCTCATATTGCATTTTGTTCTTTACGCTCCTCATTTATCTATGAACCTTATTTCCATTAGTGCTCTATGTGATAGTGGTCTTGTCGTTACCTTCGCTTCTTTAGGTTGTTCGATAGAGGATCCAGTTAGTGGACATGAGATTAGGCGTGCTAGTTGATACAGTCATCTATTTCATCTAGATTTTCTCCATGTACATGGATCTCATTTTAGTTTTGCTGGTGTCCTGGCATCTGCTGGCGATCTGCAGCACAGACAATCAGATCATACTAGTAAGTCTCGCCTAAATGGTTTAACCAGTAGTGGTGCCATATGCCGTATTTCTTTTACACATTTGTCCATTTATCAGGATTGTAAGTTGGCAAAACACATAGCACTTCCTTTTAGTAATAAAAGCACTTTCCAGTCCACTCGTCCCTTTCAGCTTATTCATTTTCACAAATAGGGACCCTCTTCTGTACCTTCTAGCAAAAACTATCTCTATTATGTTAGTTTCATAGATGACTTCATTCGCTACACCTGGGTGTTCTTTTTACGCCAACAATTTGAAACTTCTATTGTTTACTATGCCTTGAACCATGATTCATACTAAGCTCGGTGTGCGTATCCAGATTTTTCGCTCCGACGGTACTCGTGAGTACACTTTCACCACTATGAGATCGATTCTTCGGTCTTACAGCACCCTTTTTCAGCAACCATGTCCTCACACACATGAATAGAATGCCGTAGCTGAACACAAACATCATCACATTCTTGAGACGTTCGCGCTCTCCTACTCTCTTTCCTTGGTTCCTCGGACTTATTGGGTTGAAGCTGTCATGACCTCCGCCAGCCTCATTAACATCACTCCATCGTCAACCCTATTTGATAACATGCCGCATGAGGCCCTTCACCATTCTCCGTCGGATTATAGTATGCTCCATACCCTTGCATGCACCTATTACGTCATTCTCCTTTCCACCGAGCACACAAAGCTAACCGCATGGGCAGCTAAGTGTGTTCACCTAGGTATCAATTTTGAGCACAAGAGATATCGTCGCTATGATCCCTTAGCGTGTCGTCGTCGTATCTCCCGTCATATCACCTTTGAGGAAGACTCCCCTTACTACCTGTCCTCCCCTGGGGATATTCGTTTTCTCGATTCCCCGATTTCCTCCACTACCTCCCTAGATACATCATCACGAATTCCCTTCGATCCCACCCCTCCTAGCTCCACTCCCACCTCCCATAGATACGTCCCTCACCACCTATATCACCAACACCACAGGCACCTACCCTACCTACATCACCTTTCCACCTTCACAGTCTACACATCAACCTACCCATTCCACTTTGGGTATCTTACCGACACATTTTACATTGGATGCCATTGTTCCTCCTAACCAGTTTGGCTATGCCACCCTAGCATCTTACTCACAGTTTCATGTATATCTCACCGCCATACACTCTACACGTGAGCCCAAATCTTATCAGGAAGCTATTCAACATCCTGAGTAGTAGGAAGCTATAGTCGAGGAGTTCAGTGCATTTGATCAGACTGACACTTTGAATGTTGTTCCATTACCAGATGGAATCGAGCATGTTAGTTGAAAGTGAATCTTTAAGGTCAAATATCGACCTGATGGCTCCATTGAGTGACACATGGCTCGTCTAGTTGCCAAAGATTTTACATAGGAGCATGGTATTGATTATTATGAGACTTGCTCCGGTGGCACGGATGACTACAGTCCGCACTCTCCTTGCAGTTACCGCCATCCGTCAGTAGCCGTCAAGGCAAATGAACGTGAAGAATGCATTTCTTCATGGTACCTTATCTGAGGTTGTTTACAAGCAGCCTCCTCTTGGCTTCACCACACCTTGTCATGTTTATCGTTTACGCCGAGCTATATATAGTCTAAAACAAGCTCCTCGAGCTTGGTTTGAGTGCTTTCGACATGTCATCAGACAGGTAGGTTTTAGTCAGAGCTCACAAGATCACTCTATGTTATGCGGTCATACATCAAGGGAGGATATTTCGACTGTTATAAGTTTATGATATGATTATTACTGGAAATGACTTGGCAAGCATTGCATCCACTCAGAGATACCAACAGTTTCATATGAAGAATTTTGGCAGACTATGTTATTTTTTGGGTTTAGAGATTGCTCAAAACTCTTGGAGGATACACATTTCTCAGCAGAATTATACATCAAACATTATTTCCGCTATAGCTCTATCTGACAGTCGATCAGCTGATACTCCATTAAAGCTTCACATGAAATTTCGTCCCATATATGGTGAGCTCCTCCCCGATCCTACTAGATACAAGCAGATTGTTGGACAACTTGTCTATTTGTGCATGATCAGACCCGATATTGCTTATGCAGTCAATAATGTCAGCCAATTTTTTCCAGCTCATCGATCAGTTCACAACAATGCTCTTCTTCGGATCCTCAGATATCTTCGAGGCACAATCACTTGCTCATTATTCATGCCTTCTACATCTAGAGTGAAGCTTAGTGCATATTCTGATTCAGATTAGGCAGAAAATCCTACTATCAGACAATCTACTACAAATTTATGTCTCTTTCCTGGTGATTCGCCGAACTCATGGCGAAGCAAGAAACAAGCAATAGTTACATGTTCTTCCAGAGAATGAGTCCAGAGCAATAGCAGTTACCAGAGAGATTGTTCATGTTTAGTGGCTATTATAATATATGAGTGTCATCTTACAGGAGTTACTCCTCTTCACTGTGACAACCGGAGTGTCGTGCATATTGCAAGTAACCTGATCTTTCATGAGCGAACGAAGCACATGGAGATTGATTGCCACTATGTACGTAAGTGCTTTGAGGCAAAGACCATTTTACTTTATTATGTGACTTCGTCACGAAGACAACAAACTTCTTTACGAAATCTCACATTGTCCAGAGATTTAGATACTTAGTGGGCAAGCTCACACTGGTAGACCCACCATGAGTTTAAAAGGGGGTGTTAGATATATATGTTAGATATATTATTAGATATGTTAGATATATTATTAGGTACATTGCTATATCTATTGTTAGAGAAGTACAACTCTGATTGTATTTTGTATCCTATACATACTAGCCTTTAGTGCCAAATAATAATCAAATAATCAATTCATCTTTTCTCCCAATCTCTCTCTGTTATTTTAACAAATCTAAAATACACAAAAGCGCTCTACCTATAGGCGATTCGGCATTGGGTGTTTGAATGCAAAGTCAATGTGGAGAATGTTTGTGCCTTAGCATCTAAACCAAATTAGAACAATCGACTGTCCATAACGGACATTCAGCGGCCCCAATCTATCCTGGTCCCTGTTTCACAACAGTCAACTATCCATTATGGCTAGGTGACTGTCCTGGCCAGCACAGAATTCAAAATTTTTGGGTTTAGGTATTAAAACCCATATGCATTTCCTATTTAATATGTGTCATTTTGGGGCTATATAAGGAGATGTTAAGGCTTTTCTTGGGTTATGAAAAATACTTGAAAATTACTATGGTTTGATTGAGAGTTATTGTAAGCAAGGATACCACTTCATGACCTTATGGAGAGAGATTGGTGAGTTTTGTGTTGAGGTATTTGTTATTCCACATTGTTTGAGGGAACAATTGTTCTCCATATTGTACTATTCTTCTTGATAGCGGATTGTCTCTGGTTGTCTTCCCAAATATTGTGTTAGATCTAGTCTATTTATTGATTTCTCATTTTTGTCCGTTGCTTGATGAAACATAGTCAGCCAGATCGTCTCCACTAGTTCCGCTGCTCATCAAAGGGGGAATCTTTATTTCCCAATAGATTTCTCCCCAACTTAAGCCCTTTTGCTCGATGGAGGACTAATCTCCAAACTTTCATCTTCTACTTATGACTTTAAATTAGGAGAAAGAAAGAGAGTAGAATCCTGGTTTTGTCAGCTAAGCAAACGTTATCATAATAAAAGAAGTTTCTAAATGCTCGTGAGCATTACAACATACCTAGAAAAGTACTATGATGGTTTCTTTCTACTTTTTTCCTTAAATACAAGTGGAAAGAAAAATTCTTTGAAATTGATATGTTAATTGAATGATCTGAGTCCAAGTCCAATTGCTGCAAATCAGAGCTCTAAGTTCTTTCTTACCCTCTGTCTCCCCACAGAGTGCTATAAGGAACTATGAATAGATAACTCATTTGATACAGATATGTTGTTCAATAGTCATAAAAAAATGAAGTTTATGTTGTAAAGTGGATTAATAAGGATGCACACAAATATAAAAAAAAATCTAATTCAGAAATTGCATGGAACCAAAAATGAATAGTTTATTATGAATCGAGTGTGGACATTTTATTTCTAAATAAATTTCGTAAATCCTTAATTGTCTTTATGGTAAGTAATAATGACCATAACCATAAAGGTTATTTATAATATGTTACAAGTCACAAATTCGGGATTTGGGCAAAAATCGACAAATTCAGTAAAAGTCCAGTAAAAATCAAGACTTTTCATTGTATAGTATATATATTTTTCTATGCCTAAATGTATTTATATATGTATATATGTACGAATCTGTCTATATATATTTGTACTTATATGTAGATATATAAAATAGGTATATTCACAATATCTTAAAAATTAAGTGATGTTTGAAAATGTTGTTTCATACTTAGGTATGGATAGTTGGATACTATTTTCATTATTCTAATTATTACCTGCTAAGGGGGTGTTTAGATTAGCATATTTGAGGAAATTATAGCAAATTTGGTCAAAGTTGCAGATGAGCAAATTTGCAGATTCCCCATTTACAGAAGCGACTGATGTGGTAGCGAGGGGCCACGTCAGATTTGCAAAAAAAATGAGCAAATGCCAAAGGCATTATGTACAAGTGGGGAAGTTTAATTTAACCAAATTTGCATTTTAACAAAATTTCCCAAAATATTGTAAATCCAACACCCCTATGTTGAAAAGAAGAAAGGAGTATAAATGTTGTTAGATTAACGCTAAGTAGTAGATATTCATTTCTTCGTGAAAAGGGCCCAAAATGAACCCATTAAAGGTGTAACTTGCCATTTTAAGCTTGAATTCGTAACATTAAATAATCGAATAATTCGCAAATTACACTTGTATTTGCAAATACTAGCCAATTACACTCGTATTTGCGAACATTTGCATAGAATTCACAGACGTGTCGATTTATTCGGTATTGACAATTAATTTGCAAATCCGTAGAACTATCATCTCATTCATGAAAATAAACAAAAATAATACTAATTAATAATAAGGTGGGAGGGTAAGTACTAAGCAACTTGCTAAAATCACGTTAACAATCATGAGGAACCTCTTACTCAATCACAACCATTCATGACGGTGTTCAATAGACAATAAAAGTGGCCATACTTGTTCCGCCATAAGGGCGTATGGTAATTGTTGATGTTGTCATCAGCAGTAACAATCATAAATTGTTCCCTAACGCAATTTTTCTTTACATCCAACAAATTCCTCTTCTTTAAAATTATGGGTCCGAAGAAATTGTTCAAATCGAAACCAAAACCCAATAAAAAAAACTATCTCAATTCCCCGACTATTTTGAGGTTTAATGCATCTATTTACTCCCCATCTCACAACAATAACAATATTCGTCAAATAAAAATGTCTATTAACAATACTTACATATATACAACTACTTGCTTAATAGCACAACAATGGCAATGCTAATTAACTAAAACCCAAAACCAGAACTAACTCAAAAGGGAACCCTAATTCAAGAACAGGGTAATTTAATTCATCACCTAAAAATAACATGATTTTCCACAATGTACCCAAACCAACAACTTTATTACTTCATCAACAACTTCACCACAAAAACCTTTTTTTTTTCTTCGAGAAAAGATCCAACATTTACCAAATCCTCCTAAAAAACCCAAAAAGATGGCAGCTTTTTGCAAGAACTAACATGCAATGACTCCATAGGTAACAAAATAAATCTCTAAAGGCGATCCACAACAGCAAATTGAAGTAAAGAATATCAAGAACAAGAACAATTCATAATAACCATAATCGATAATTAAATTAAAAATTAGAAAGGAGAACGAAAGTTACCGGAAGCGCCGGAGGGAGAAGAAAGAAGTCTCGATCGACCGAAAAGTAATAAAATGGTCAAGGTCACGTCCCGTCTTCTCAACTTAAATAGAGAAGACTTGCGATGACCGGCACGTGTCAAGAGAGGGTTCACCCACTATCCTTTTCTAGATTTTCCAACATCCTTTTTGTATACGTGTGGTGGGATCCACCTTTACGGTTCTATTGGGATTGGAGGATTTTTATGGCAAGTTTTCATGTTTTCATTATTAGCAAAATTATTGATTTCCTAGGGTTTTGGAAAGAGGAGAAAGAGGACCGACATATTTTGGAATTTTTTTCCAAACTGTCGCACTTTTTGAAAGTTTTGTTCCACACCGTCTTAATTTTTTTTTTAATTCCCAAATGATCCTACTCGATCTTTGAAAGACCGAGTTTAGTTAAACTAACTCGGTTTTTCAAATACCGAGTGTTGGTCGTGAATTTTTTGAAATCAAACACTCGGTCTTTCACTCGAAAGTATTTATCAAAACGATTCACTCGGTCTTTGAAAGACCGAGTTTAGTTAAAACTAACTCGGTCAAAACGATTCACTCGGTTTTTAAACTCGGTCTTTCAAAGACCGATTGAATCGTTTTGACCGAGTTAGTTTTAACTAAACTCGGTCTTTCAAAGACCGAGTGAATCGTTTTGATAAGTACTTTCGAAAGTGGGTTAGTTTGGTGAATACTTTCAAAAAGTGGGTCATTTTGGTAAAAAAGTTCGTATACCTCTGGGCTGTGGATGTTCCTTATACACCTCCAACTATAATGAGTATAGCCCCTAATGTTCTAAACTTAACTGAAATCTCTACTCCCATACAGCTTCCTCTCACTCTTTCTCTCTATGACAAGTTTCTCTGTCATGTTTTCCACTCGAAAATCCAAACAACTATGCTAACACAAAGAAGATCGAGAATATCTCGGTCACATACATCACTTTGGGTTAGACTTTTACTTGGACATAACTTTATCACAAGCCTCTCTCTCAGGGCACGAATAGGTGGCATTCTATCACATATCAAGCCTCTCATATTTTCTACTTTAACCAACAAATATGGTGTTGGTTGGTTCCCTGATGTAACGACTGCGCACCATTCCAACACCCTCAATCTGTAAGATAAGGTTATTATGAACTAAAACTTACTATTCACAATCTTTACCATGCATCTCATGAACCTGAAATATTTAAATAATTTTAAAATATGGTTGCTTTATCTATATATTATGTGAAGGAAAGAAAACATGTAAGAGAAAAATTTACGATCGGACACAATCTTTACCATGCATCTCTCCTATTTTTATCGTCTATAAAAATTTATAGGGAAATTTTTAACTTTTTTCTTTCCTCAACAAACAAAGAAAAATTAATTATGAAGTTTCTATTATAATTACTCCCTCAGATTAATGATTCATTTGCAGATCATGAGCTAATAGACCAGGCCTTTTGTGTCTAATTGGAGGTGGAGAATCTTTTGAAAAATAATTTTTAAAATGTAACTAGCTAGTAATGAATCCTGGCGTCCCTTACATGCAAGCTTAATGTATAATGTCCCTGTCAACCACCACAAATCTCTGAAGTTGTTGTGAGGGTTGAGAAACATATATATTAATAACTGTGCTCCAAATTCTCACAAACTGACCATCCCTTTTGTGAGCTAAAACCTGCAGTGCAAACTGCAAACTGCAAAGGAATCTTTTTCAATCCATTTTTTAATATGCCCCCAGTAGTACCTGGTGGCTCTTATACCATCTGAATGTCTCTGGCTCTCTGCCATTCCACCAAAACTTAGAAGTGGTAGTGAGGTTTAAGGGATATCTATTTGTAATCTAACATTTACACAGCAATAAAGAACAAAACTTTTACAATATGATCGCCCTGATTCATCTGATAGCATATTATTTACGAACTGAGAACTAGAAGATGAGGTAGAGGAAATAAATTGAATATGTACCACTATCATCTGTAAGTAGATATCGTTCTTGAACAATATTTCTGCATGAGAATGAGAGTTCTCCTGTAAGACCAACATCCTTCCTGCAGGGATAAAACTTTTTTTTATCCTTCCTGCAGAGATTGAGAGTTCTCCTGTAAGACCAACATCGTCATTGAGAACTAAAACTTTTTTTTTTCACTACAAACAACCATCCAAGTATAAAGTATAAGTGTTAATAATGAAATCCCTAATTCTTTCTCAAGTTCGATTTTGAATAACACTAACAACTAACCAAAAAACTGCCGTAAACAATGCTGAAAAAAATATTACAATCTCACCGATTATAGTTGCATGTGGCACACCTTTCTTCAACCGTCTTCTCTCCATCTACAAACAAAACCATCCACATCACATACAATCAACAACAAAATTGAAAGAAACATCGCCAATTTACCTCTAAGCTGCGAAAGGTAAGGCTCCTGAACATGAAGCTCGAAATCAACCCCCTTCAACATCTGGAAGTTGTTACCAAAATGACCCACTTTTTAAAAGTATTTACCAAACTGACCCATTTTCGAAAGCACTTATCAAAACAACCTGAAAGACCGAGTGTTAGACTTCGAAAAATCGGTCTTTCAAAGATCGAGTGGGATTGTTTGAAAATTAAAAAAAATACTAGGGCAGTTTGGGAAAAACTTTCAAAAAGTGGGACAGTTTGGGAAAAAATTCCATATTTTGGGTATAATTAGGTAGGTTGAAGAGTGAAAAGTGAAATAGATGAACAATTATAAATACATAATTAAAAAGAAATATGAGTTATAGTCCAATGGTTAGAAACAATGTTCGTTGCTGCCAACTGTAATGCATCGGTTACTCTAATATTTTTTAAAAATTGTGAATGATACTATGGCCCGATTATTGACGATCATAGTCAAATGTATTATCCATCTTAAAGGGGATTTTGAATTTTTTGTGGGTTAGTGAAATTTTGAGGCAAGTTTTTAAATTTCGATGATTAGCAGGAAGATAAATTTCACTATAGGTAGGTCAAACGCTCCGAAAGTGCAATAGATAGCTAGACACTACTAAAAGCATAATTAGAAAATGACTAGAATGTCCAATGGTTAGTTAGAAAAAACATGCGTTGTTAGCAGCTGTAATGTATAGGTAATTCTAATCTTAAAAAAAAAACATGAACGATACTGAGACGTGACAGTTTACTATCATAATCAGTTGCATCGTGTGCCTTGGAGAGGTTTTTGAATTTCTAATGGGTTAGTGAATTTTCACAGAAGGTTTCAAATTTTAATTCATTATTAGATAGTTCAAACGGTTGAAGGTGAAAAACATTGACAATTACTAAACATTAATGGGGAAACCGTCTAATAGTTATAGAGAACGTGGGTTGTTGCAAGGTTTAATGCATAGGTAGCCCTAATTTAAAGAAAAACATGAATGGTACTCAAAGTTGGTTATTTGGCTGTCATAGTCAGATGCAACATGTGCTTTAGTGGGGTTTTCAAAAAAATTGGCGGGTTATTGCATTTTATAGGCAAGTTTTCAAGTTTTGGTTCATTATTAAATAAGTCAAACGGCCGAAGGTGCAAAAAATTGACAATTACTAAACATTAATAGGAAAACCGTCTAATGGCTATAGAAAACGTAGGTTGTTGCAAGCTTTAATGCATATGTATCCCTAATTCCAAGAAAAAACATGAATGGTAGGCTTGGCGATTTGGTTGTCATAGTAAGATGCATCATGTGCTTTAGAGGGGTTTTCAAATTTTTGGCGATTTATTGGATTTTACAGACAAGCTTTCAAATTTCAATTCATTATTAGATAGGTCAAAAGGCCGAACATGGAAAACATTGACAATTACTAGACATTAATGGGAAAATCGTCTAATGGTTATAGAAAACGTGGGTTGTTGCTAACTGTAATGCATATGTAGCCCTAATTCCAAGAAAAACGTGAATGGTACTTAGGATTGGTGATTTTGTTGTCATAGTCAGATGCATCACGTGTGTCAGAGAGGTTTTCGAATTTGTGGCGGGTTGTTGGATTTTACAGGCAAGTTTTCAAGTTTCAATTCATTATTAGATAGGTCAAACGACCGAAGGTGAAAAACATTGACAATTACTATACTTTAATGGGAAACCGTCTAATTGTTATAAAAAATGTGGGTTGTTGCAAGCTTTAATGCATATGTAGCCCTAATTCCAAGAAAAATGTAGATGACACTCAAACTTGGCGATTTGGCTGCCATAGTCAGATGGATCATGTGCTTTAGAGGGGATTCTGAATTTTTAGCGGGTTATTGGATTTTACATACAAGTTTTCAAATTTCAAATTTCAAATTCCGAAGATTAGCGAGGTGGCAAATTTCATTATTAGGTAGGTCAAAAGCTAAAATTGAAATACATACGAATTAGTAAATCATCATCATCATCATCATCATCAACAACAACAACAACAACATCAAAACCTTTTTCCCAACTAGTTGGGGTCGGCTATATGAATCCTGGTTTTCCATTATGCTCAGTTTAGCGCAATATCTTCTGTAAGGCCACAAGTTATAATATCTTTTCCCACGAATCGCACTCAAGTAAGTTTAGGTCTTTGTCTACCCTAACTTTACCCTCAATCTTTATCAAATCACTATTTCTAACGGGTGCACTACTAGGTCTATGTGTGACATGTCCAAACCACTTGAGGCAATTATCTCTTCATTTATCTTGGATATGAGCTACATTTACCATGTCTTTTATATGCTCGTTTCTAATTCTACCCTTTCTGGATTTATCACACATCCATCTTAGCATCCTCATTGTCGTAAGTCTCAGCTATCTAAATAAACAGATAACTAGACACAAATTAAAATCTCGCAAGTGTACGAATCGTTTATAGAAGCGTAGCGAAAAGCAGGAGTCGATCCCACAGAGATTGTAGTATTTAACTCACTAATCAATAAAATAGAAATAAAAATCATAAAGTTTTGTTCTAAAAGACTATTTGAAAGGAAATGAAAAGACTAAAATCTAGATCAAGTAGAATCACAATTTGAATCACAAATATCTATTAAAGTAGTTGGGCATGATCTCCACCTATAGTCAAGAATGCTAAATTACCTTCTACACTGCTCTGATCACTCATGTTTGTTCCTTTAAGGGCATGGTATCTACTCCTTAAAGTTAAGATTTTCCTAGGCCAAGAATCAGGCATGGTATTTACTCTAATTCCTTTCTTTCCGTAAGTATTTAGCATGGTATCTACTAAGTTGCACTTGAAGAAAGCAAGGAACGATGGAAATAACAAACACTCAAAGTTCTAGAAGTTGGTATCAAATCTACATCCTTCAAGTTGATTAAACTAAGAATCCCTAAAGATTCCTGTGTTACAAGTATGAGCACGAGATATGGGTCATCTCTATACTCATATAACAGAGTCAATTTTATAATAAGCTAACTTTGATAATATCAGGTTCTTCAGATCAGTCGACTGTTACTAGCTCACAGTCGACTGCTCCCAAGAACTTTCTAACGATTGTTGATTCATATTATAATTTTGATCAAGACAACCAGGTTTAATCAATAAGTAAATAAAGTAGTGTTTTAGAAGATTATAAACATTACATGACTACGGTTTCAATCAGCCCAACAATGAAATTAGTTGTACATAATACAACTTTTATTAAATGAACATTTAGAGTTCATGATTTTAACAATAAAAACAAAAACTAGAAAGAAGAAGAAGTAACACTGATTATTATGATATTCAGCCTTGAAGTCGACTTGAACTGCCTCTTAGTCGACTTGATCTTGTCCTTCAGTGCACTTTATCTCCTTCCTTCGTTTGATTGTACTTGACCTTCTTTCGTTGATTTCTTCTCTTCTTTCTCTCTCGATCTGATTGTCACTATCAGATATCCAGAGATTGAGAGATGTCTTCTAAACTGCGTATTCCAGCCTTTTTATAGTTTCTTTTGCACCCATCTACAGATCTCAAGTTCCATCATTCCTATCTCTTCACGCGTCTAATATGGATTGAGTTGATCTTCTTACTTGCCAACCCGAGTCTCTGACTTGATTGTTGGGAAGTTGTTATTTGCAGTTATCCCATATCTGTTTCCTGGATTCTAGCAGCTCGCTTTGATTCGGATTTGGATGAGGATGAATCTTCAACTATCTTTATCCTTTAACTCCCGCTGAATGCCAGTCGACTGGTTTTGGAATCAGTCGACTGTACTGCGCAGCTTCGGAAACTCAACCTCCTCTGTTCAGTCGACTGTCGTTGAAGGACCAGTCGACTTGTGTTCTGCAGCTTCCTGTGTATCATCCTCACAGTCTGGAGTAAATCTTGAATCTGCTTCGTTTAGTTGCTTTTAGGCTGTTTCCTATGAAAAAGAGAAAAGAAGAGTAAATTACCACATATAGAGAATTTAATTGTCTAATTGCATTCAGATTATTACTCCAAAATGTGGATATTATTGGATTTATCACTCATCTATGCTACACTCATTTTTTGGACATGTTGTTTCTTTGTTGCCCAACACTCTGTTTAGCGCCTCGAGTTTCGCACACTGGAAACTCGTGACACATACCCAAAATCTTTACTTCAATGAGTACACAACACAGAAAAATCATAGGAAATTGAAGACTTACATTGCACAAGGAATTATATCCTTTACTTGGATGCTTTCTGCAGCTCGAGTCCTCTGCTCCACGATCAGCAATCCTGTAATTTACAACTGTGGACATGTCAGTTGAATACAACTGACGCAATGCGGATGAAACCCACAATCTCTAAAATACTCAACAATCAATATTTGATGCAGAAAAAAAATGTGAAAGTCAAACCACAAGTGTCGGTGTATGCCATGATCTAGATTCTAATGCACAAACTCGAAATGCACACGATGCTCCTACTCTACTGCAAACTTGATTTGGAAATGTATGTATCCCATACTACATACTTCCTAAATTGAGTTCGTGGTCTCTAGATGATAAGGTTCAATCCCTCGTCATGCATCCCACTCTTGTACTCTTTCCTGTTTCTGACATTCATCTAGTGATTGGTAGAGTCTGCAGTACATGCGGTCATTTTCCGCTCTTGCAGTCGGATCGTGGTCCTTCTCCACTATGAGTGGCAGTGATCTTTCTGTTCGTTCAGATCATTGTCCTTCTCCACTCCGATAGGATCGTGGTCCCTCTCTATTCCCAGTCAGGCCGGTAATCATCAGCTCTGCCAGAATCATGGTTCTTCTCCACTCCTGCCCCTACCCAAAGTTATCGTGAACACAAAGCGAATTGTAAGGCCACTTCTACTCCGCCAAGAGACTTAGGGTTACACTCTTGCTCCTTGTTTGTATTGATAAACCAGAACATAAATAAAAACTTAAGAGTCCATCTCCTAAGTTCCGACAGGACTTGTGACTTACGTCTGCATTCCGCTCTTATCACTAAATCCTACAAATTAACAGTCGAGACAATGCCACACGTGTCCCAGACGAAACGACGCTGCATGTATCCCTTTTATAGGTGAGTACACGCCCAACTAGTGTCTGTCCTTACAGCCACGAATCATACTACCTAGGACTAACGCCTTTACTAATTTATACGACTTAGGTCAATTTCTTATCAGCTTAATTCCTCCATTAATCACCACTTAGTTTCTAGGTGGAATTATTAGTTACTTAAAGTCTCATTATTCACAATTACATTAGACTATTATTATAGTCTTATTCTCAATTATTGGCCCAACTTGGTCCTTATCCAGCCTATATCTGGCCCACGTTCGGCCTATGCCCGGCCCATAGAAAGCAATTACACTTCTCTATACTAACTTCACAAGTTTTTTCATTACTACAAATCGCATTCTCTCACTAATTAAATTTAATGTTTAGTCATTACAACTAACTCCCATATTCTCAAGTTACTACATTTATTATGAAGCTATTCTTAATTCAACCATGCTTCCACGTACTAATCTCAAACTTGCATTTTCCTTATTAGGACTAGGTGTTTACTAACTCCTTCAATTTGCTTGCTAGCATATCAATTCTAACATGAATAATTCTATTAACATAATTTCTTCTTACTAACAAGTTAGGGCTCAATGACAAGTCTACACTTAGCTCCTAACATAAGCTATACTTACTAACCATGAACAATTGGTTAGCAATTAGGTTACTAACAAGATCAAGTCTTCATTTCCAACTTCCTAACTTCTCACTAACATGGCGTTCTAGCATTTTTACTTTACTAATTTACTACCATACTAACCTATTTAACTTACTAACTTACTAACATGAATAATGTTAATATTGTTAACATGCTTACACTTACTAACATGATCACTACTTACACAAGAAACCCTTTATAGTCCTCAACTACACATTGGAGCTTACTAACACACATTAGGCTTACTAACATTTCAACCAAGCTTACTAACTTTATAACTAGGCTTACTAACTTATTAGTAACTTACAAATACAATGTTAGTAGCTTACTAATACAAAACTAGTAGTTTGCTAACTTGTTAATAAAAAGACTTTAAACATTCAAGCATGAAAATTTTAATTAAAACAATTTATTGATTAGACAATTACCACACAAGACATTACAAAATCACAACTTTATGTTTAATAATTAACCATGCAATCTATCATGCCCAAGACATGGTTTTTATTCATGTTTATGCATAAAAGATTCACTCTTTCATACTTATACTACCATCCTTAATACAAAGGTTGAATCTTTATTCATTCACTAGTATTTTACTATCATTGTTAACACAAAATTGAATCTTATTCATTTACATGCATTTTATGCATATAAAATTTACATAAGTAAGAAAAAGAACACCCACTGTAATTTCTAGCAAGCATCAATCTTTCATTCCATATATAAAGAAATAATAATAATAATACATGAGATATGAAGAATACCCACTTTGATTTGTTTCCAAGCTTCAATATATTGGTTGCTTCAAGTTGCTATCTTCTCCTCCTTGCTTCCTTGACCTTCACCACTTAGCTTGCTTCTAAGAATTATATATATATATATATATATATATATATATATATATATATATATATATATATATATATATATATGCCTTGGAAATATTGAAAATGAGAAGGGGGTAGTATGTAGAAAGTAGATAGTAAGCTTAGGGTTGAAAGAAGTAGGAAAAGAGCTAGGGTTTTTCTCATTCATATGCATACTCATGTTTATATAGAAAGAGAGGGGAGGTAGGGGCTGGCCGGCCCTCAAAGAGAGAAAGAGATAGAGGTAGTGGAGTGTGGAAGTTGATGGAAGTGTGTAGGAAATACTTAGGTGTCCTCATATTTGCATTAAACCCCTTTGACTTTACTTAATTGCACTTAACCCCTTATTCTAAGTCAACATTTGTATGCAAATTGTAGTGTAGTGCTTAGGTGTCCCTTCTTCAAAGTCAAAGATTGTAGGTTATGGTTGTCTCATATGCATATATATATATATGGTGTGTAATGTATATATATATTAATTGCACTTAACCCCTTATTCTAAGTCAACATTTGTATGCAAATTGTAGTGTAGTGCTTAGGTGTCCCTTCTTCAAAGTCAAAGATTGTAAGTTATGGTTGTCTCATATGCATATATATATATATATATGGTGTGTAATGTATGTATATATATATATATATATATATATATATATATATATATATATATATATATATATAGTAGTGCATAGTGTATGCATATATATATGTAGTGTGTGTAGTGTATGTATGTAAATTTATAAAAGGACAAATGGTAAATACAATGCTAATAATATATTCAATTATATCATTCAAGACAAAACTTTATGAATAAATAATTAATAAATAATGCAACACTATTCATAAAATAATTGTTAATTCTGGGGGTATTACATTGCTCCATACATCATTGCCGGTCTAACATCTCCCTCTAAAATTTTTCTTTCAAATTTAAAAATATACGTTTGTTACATAAAACACCACTAGTGTCACTACAAAACGCACGGGCTTTCCCGGCACTTTTACAAAGTTGTCGCGGCGTTTTTTGGCACCGTTATAGCCCTTAACGACGCTTCAGAAATCGCCGCCTAAAACGCTGTTACAACGTGCATCGTTATAGCTATAAGGGCTATCGCGGCGTACACCGGAACCACCGCTATAGGGTGTCCACCTATAACGGCGTTGCCAAATCGCCGTTATAGAAGCGTTTCCGTTTCAATGTTTAAAAAAAAGTTGAGCTATAGCGGCGTTTGACATGCGTCGGGATAGCTTTACTGAATATTCGCTCACTTTAAATTAGTACCCTACAGCGGCACTTGGCAAGCGCCGCAATAGAGGGTACTACTTTTATAAGAGTAGTACCTATTGCGGCGTTTACCACGAAGCGCCGCGATAGGTCTTTTTTTTTTGTGGGCATTTCATTATAAAATTTTGAATTGAAAAAACCAGTAATTAATCTCATATTACAAATACATGTAATCATATAAAATTTAAATGCTTAAATCTTAAAATCAATAATAACATCAATTTCAACACCCAAAAGTCACACATCACAAAAAATAACTCAATAGAAAACAAAATATATAACAAATATAAACTGTCATACAACAAGTGTCAAATGTATATGTTGTACAACACTTAGTTATTACAAAACATAGATATAATTCCTACAATTTTTTTTAAAAAAAGTCCGAATCCGACAAACTACAACAGATGAGTCTCCTCGTGTGGCCCGGTGTTGCTTCCAATTCCATCGTTATTTTGCCCTAGTGTATGTGCGTAACTGGAAACCGATGGAATACGCTGGCCCTGTAGAAAAACATACATATTTCATCATCAATTTGTCAAACAAAAGAAGAGAAAAAGCACAAAACTGCTTAGATCATTTTTAACTGAACATCTCGTATTTTAATAGATTTGCATGTGTTGATGAGTTGAATGTTGTTGGTCATTCAACAGTTATAAGTGATAAGGTCATTCAGAATGTTGTTGGTCATTCAACAATTACAATAAATCTAAGATAGTTTAATATGGAATCTAAGTCAGGACTCAGGAGTAGAAGAAACAAGCTTTATGTTGATGAATAACAATATAAGGAACCAGATAATGCCCACTGCCTTCTCCCTACTTAATAGTACTTGGTACATTTTATCAATTTAGTTTGGGATGTGAACAAATCATCTTTGACTTATTTGAAGGATGTAACTAGGACTTACTGAGGATAATGACGATGACGACAAGGGAGATAGGTTCTAACATGTAAAGGAAGTTCTTCATCTTCTATTGCTGATTTGGAATTTAGGGATAATAGTAATCATTTGCTTCCACAACATCTATATAGCAAAAGGTCACGCTAGCAAAGTTCTTAAACATTATTAAGGAATTCTAGTGCTTCTCATAATATCGGTTGCATGCACACCTAAAACTTGTAATGTCACTCTTACAAGTTACTTGCTTAACCAACTCTCTCTATGTTTCTCTCCTTTACAACATTACAGGACAATGACCAAGTCTGTTGAATCAATGCACTCAATATATGCAGCTGGAGCTGGATACATGTACATTATACTTATTTAGTCATGCATCTAAATTTATCTCCCCAATAAACTATTTCTAATTAATATGCATGTTTCCAAGTGAAAATTCTACATAAAGAAGAGAGATTGTCACGCCCCACTTTCCAAAAGAGAATACAGAATATGGATACACGAGAAAAGCCCAGCGAATGATTTTCATCATCCATAAGCTGTTCAAGAATCTTTACAACATTCACAAGAATAATCAGAGTCGGAAGCAAAAAAATCAACCAACATGCACATATGAACCAAAATACTAACAAGACTACTTGAAACCAAAATATATTAATCTCAAATACTCATGATCTGAATAAATCAAATATCCTGGATCACATTGCCCAAATATAAATATAAATCCAAGTACAAGATACAATATTGTTCAAAGCAAGAAATAAGAATAATAGCAAAATCCAGCACTAATACTTCATGTTACCAATACCATCTGGAACATGTTCTCCGTAATCTGCAATTTAACAATTGCAGGGATAGGAAAAAGAAAACAAGTGCCCGTCAATTGCAAGTTACGGGCCGCTTGTAATGCAGGATACAAGTACATGAGAAAACTGACTAATAACATGGTATAAACATGATAACAAAATAGAATACTAGTATGATAAGGTGAACAAGTACAAGTAGCATGTGTCAAGTGTCAAGTGAACAAGTATCATGTAAACATGTATCAAGTATCAAGAATCAGGTATCACGAAATCAAGTAACAAGTAACATGTGTCAAGTAGTCAAGTACAAATAGCAAGTAGCAATAATCAAGTAATCATGTTCAAGTAATCAAGTCTCATGTATCATATATCCAATCTTGTATTATTACTATCTAGGTAGCACTTCATGTGCCATCCTTTTATCACATGGTTGCTACAGTCAATGCAATTTTGTTTTAAATTTCATAGTGGACCATATAGGGCAATGTACTCAGAGACAAGCCTCAAGAATCAAGTATCAAGTATCAAGCCTCAAGTATCAAGTAAACAAGCCTCAAGAGTGAAGTATCAAGCCTCAAGTAGTGAAATATCAAGCCTCAAGTAGTGAAATATCAAGCCAAATCTCAAGTATCAAGCCAAGTATCACATAGAATCCATAGATTCTCTTTCGAGTACACGTTTCTGAATTATCCACTATTAGATCTGTCCCTTTAACACCCCAGCTTGGTTAGTTTTATTATTATGGTCAAACAAGCAAGTATGTGTCACGAACAAGCAAGTATATCAAGGTATGATAAAGTAACAAGTTCAAGTTACAAGATAAATATATACGGGTACAAGATAACTCATAAAAGAACAAAATAACCAAATTTCTAGTTCAGGACAACAAGACTATGTTGTAGTAAAACTGAGATTCCCGTTGTTATAAAAATGCAAATTTGAATCCGTCAAAAGTTCTAGAAAATAGACTCCCAACCGAATTCAGAGAATATAAATAAGTCATATAGTATTTCACAAAATCAAGTCTAAAAAATGATTTGAATCCAGAAGATACGTTCAGTCAGAAATCAGTAAAACGAATTCAAGGTCAGAAAAACAGCATCAAAACACCTCAAATAAATCCAGGAAAAATCTGGGGTTCTCCTATATGCTCAGTATCAGAATATAAACTTTCATAATTTTCCAGTAAGATTATTTTAGCCATAAAAAATTAGAAAACATCAAGAAACAATAGTTTGGCAAATCTGGAATTCCTATCACTGCTGTATGAAAACTGTAATATCTTACAAACTGTGAAACGAAATACAAATCCGCCAAAGAGAGATGAAAATAGACAAAATAAGATAACTTTCATATTTTATAAATATTTTTCATACAGGAAAAGGAATTATGGTGAAAATACAAATCTATACAGAACAGCGAGCAAAATCCAGCAAGTATAGTCATTATAAACAAGCATGAAACGACATATAAAACTCATCAATAAACTCCACCAAAATTCTGGGTAACCCCTAATAAAGTGTAGAAATACTGACCATAATTCCATATCAAAATAATATGTTTAACACTAGTACCAAAATAGTTTGGTCATCGAAATCATCAAGAAACGAAATCTGGAAATGAAATACACCTTGTAGTAAAACAATCATATCTCACACATACGAAAACAAAATCGATCAAGGTCAGAGAGTTTGGAAAGAAAATAGATTTCTCTAAAAATCATGTTCAATACTGAAGTTAAGATAATGATCTTAATATGGTCTAAAATAGCAATCAAAACTGATTATCGACAAAATACAGATTTTCCTTGTAACAACAAATCAATATACAATATACGAAACTCGTCCCAAACACAACCAAATATGTTACAGAGTCTACTAAGTGTCCAAACATCATGAAATAGGTTATATAGCATGTCCACAACAAGTATATCACATGGATCCAAACAACACACGATTTGTCATAATTATCTCACAAATATAATCACATCAAGAACGTCAAAACCTAAGTTGTTCATGTCAAATTTTTGTCATGAGGAAACTATGGTCAAATAGCACTATAGAGACAATACTCATCAACATACATCACACACGAGTTGTCTCTAGAACCCAACTACATTACAAGCAAAATTTATGACTTGTATCATACAAAGAAATTGAGTACAAGTTATTTGCCTTAACCGAAGATGAAACGAACAACAAGAATAATGGGAACGGGTTCCTAGGAAACAAACTAGAACCCATGAACGAAAATCACAAACCAAAGCAACCCACGTGCGAACTACGTGCACGTGCAAAACTCCAAGAACCAAGAACCAAGATAACGACCCGAGATAACACGTGCGAGACCCATGCACGTGTAACCTGAAAGAGAGAGAGACTGGAGAACACTTGCAGGAACGACTGCAAATCACGGCGCAACATAGTTGCGACCACTGCTTACAGCTGGACGGGAGACCCAAGGGGGGTCGCAGCAGCTGGCTGGCGGCATCGGCCTGCTGCTGGTGTCGCTGGCTGTTGCGGCTGCTGTCGATGGGCGCACCGAAACAGAGCGAAGAGGGACGGAGAGAGATGGAGAAGGATGGCAAAATGGAGAGCTCGGCTTGGGGGGCGCGATGGGTGATCGGCAACGGTGCAGGGGTCAGGATCGGTGTACAGGCGGGATGACGTGGGGTTTTCGGTGAGGCAGGGTTGCAAGGGATTCAGGTTGCACAGGTAGAGAGGGGGCTAGGGTTTCAGTAGGTTGTACAGGAGATAAGGCAGAGGGTTTAAATAGGGTTGTTATTAGGGTTTAGGGATATAGGGTTGCGAGTTGAATAGTTAATGGGATTGAGTGTAATAGGAGTAATAGTAGGAGATGGTTATTAGGATTAATGGGATTTGGTTATTCAATTTGGTTGGGGATAATTATGAGGATCTAGGATTTAAATTGCAAATAGGATAAACAACAATAGGCTTAGGTAAATGAAACCACGATCCCCCAAAACACGAGCAAAAGAATAGAACAAGAATCCAATAAGGGGGAAAAACAACAATCAATGAAGAACAAAACAAAATGAGACAACCAATCCGCTACAAAAAGCTCAAAATGAAATAAAATGAATATATATTGAAAACAACTCCAATATACGGTCCAACAAAATACAAAGAGAGTACAAATACTCAAGAAAAGAAAAATACACCAAAAATACGAAAAATGAAAAGCGAAAAACGAAAAATAGGGGTTACAATCCTATCCACCTAACAAAAAGAATTTTGTCATCGAAATTCAAAAAGAAGATACATAGGGTAATCCCAAAAGAAAGAAAACAAAACGAAAGCAAACGCTACTCAAACAAATGAGGAAACTTATGCTGAATCTCCTCCTCTAGCTCCCAAGTTGACTCACCGGGTGAGTGAGGATCCCAAGCAACACGAACCAACTTGATGACCTTGTTCTTAAGCACTTTCTCCTGCCGATCAACAATACCAACTGACAGAATCTGACAAGTCAAATCCGACCGAACGGTCAACTCAGAATAGTCGATCACGTGGCTCTCATCTCGGATATACCTCCTGAGTTGTGAGACATGGAAAATATCGTGCACTCCTGATAAAGCTGGCGACAATGCAAGACGATAGGCCACCTTGCCTACTCGCTCCAAGATCTCAAATGGTCCAATAAACCTAGGGCTAAGCTTGCCCCCACCACCGAACCGAATGACAACCCGCCACGGCGATACCTTTAGAAAAACATGGTCACCAACCTCAAACTCCAAAGCCCTCCTATGGACATTAGCACATCGCCTCTGTCGATCCTGAGCTGCCTGCAAATTCTTCCTGATCTGAACCATAACATCAACTGTCTTGGTAATCAACTCCGGACCCAACAACTTCCTCTCCCCAATGTTATCCCAGCACACTGGTGATCTGCACTTCCACCCATAGAGTGCCTCGAATGGAGCAACTTTAATACTGGCTTGAAAGCTATTATTGTACGAGAAATCTATGAGATGCAAATGGTCCTCCCAAGATCCACCAAACTGAAGCATACAGGACCTCAATATGTCCTCAAGAATCTGAATAGTCAGCTCTGACTGTCCATCAGTCTGGGGATGAAAAGCTGTACTGTACTTCAACTTACTCCCCAAACTAGCCTGAAGACTCTCCCAGAACTGAGATCTGAATCTTGTATCCCTGTCGGATATAATACTGACTGAAACCCCATGAAGTCTAACAATCTCTTGCATGTACCTCTCAGCAAGGCTCTCCGCAGACGGCCCGACACGAAAAGGAATGAAGTGAGTACTCTTCTTCAAACGGTCGACAATCACCCAAATGGCATTATGACCCTTAGGACTCCTTGGCAAAGCGGTCACAAAATCCATAGTGATACGTTCCCACTTCCACTCTAGAATAGGAAGCAGTTGAAGAAGTCCAGCGGTCCTCTAATGCTTTGCCTTAACCTGCTGGCAGATCAAGCACTGAGAAACAAACCGAGCCACAACCCTCTTCATACCATGCCACCAGAAATGAAGCTTCAAATCCCGATACATCCTAGTACTGCTGGGATGGATAGAATACGAAGACTGGTGCGCTTCTTCAAGCAACCTCTAACAAACTTCACCTTTCGGGACACATAACCTGGACCCAAAACGAAGCGATCCATCAGCATGAATAACCATGTCCGTTCTGGACCCAGACTCAACCTCAGCTCGAAAACCCTACAGCTGCGCATCACCAGCCTGCGACTCTTTAATTTGCTCAACAAGAGACGACTGTAGCTGGAGCGCCAAACAACTCCGACCAGAACTCGGCAACAAAACATCCAACTCCAACCTCCTCATCTGCTTAATCAGATCCCTCTGCTGAGTCAAGAACATAACTGCCGGTCTCCTACTCAAAGCATCTGGCACAAAGTTTACTTTACCAGGATGGTATTACAAACTGATGTCATAATCGGCCATAAGTTCGAACCAACGCCTTTGCCTCATGTTTAACTCCTTCTGGGTGAAGACGTACTTGATACTTTTGTGGTCAGTAAAGATTTCCACTCGGTCCCTAAGTAAATAATATCTTCACAGCTTCAAAGTATATATCACTACCGCTAACTCCAAGTCATGATTCGGATAGTTCTTCTCATGCGGCCTCAACTGTCTCGATGCATACGCAACGACTCGGCCCTTATGCATCAAAACTGCTCTGAGACCCTTACCAGAAGCATCACAGTGAATTACAAATCTACCTGAACCATCTGGAATAGTCAACACAGGCGCTGACGTCAATCTGTTCTTCAATTCAACAAAAGACACACCACACTCATCAGACCAGCAGAACTTCTCATCCTTTCCAGTCAACTTAGTCAATAGTTCTTCTATCTTCGAAAAATCTTGGACAAATTTCTGATAATATCCAGCTAAACCGAGAAAACTTCTGACTTCAGAAACTGACTTGGGAACAGGCCAATCCTTCACAGCATTAACCTTAGCAGGATCCATAGAAAAACCATCGCCTGAGATAATGTGCCCTAAGAATGAAACCCCGTCGAGCCAAAACTCGCGCTTGCTGAGTTTCTTATAGAGCCGATTCTCTCTCAAAGTGTGTAGAACCACTCTAAGATGCTCAGCATGATCTTCCTGATTCCGAGAATACACCAAAATATCATCAATAAAGACCACCACAAATCTATCCAAGAACTGAGAAAAGACCTGGTTCATAAAACTCATGAATACAGCAGGCACGTTCGTAACTCCGAACGGCATCACAAGATACTCATAGTAGCCATATCTGGTCCTGAAAGCATTCTTCTGCACATCAGTCACCTTCACTTTGACTTGGTGATATCCAGAATGAAGATCCAACTTTGAGAAAATAGCAGCCCCACTCAACTGGTCAAACAAATCATCGATCCTGAGCAATAGATACCGATTCTTTACAGTAACACTGTTTAGTTCCCGATAATCTACACACAGTTAACGACTACCATCCTTCTTGTTGACAAAAAGGACTGGAGCACCCCAAGGCAAAACACTGGATCTGATAAAACCAAAATCAAACAACTCCTGAATCTGCACCTTAAGCTCTTCTAACTCAACCGGTGCCATCCTATAGGGACTCTTCGATATAGGCGCCGTACCCGGCTGTACTTCAATACCGAACTCCACATCCCTATCAGGGGGTAAGCCAGGCAACTCCTCTGGAAAAACATCTAGGAAATCTGGAACTACTAGAGGTGCAGCCTCACAGCCTGAATGTAATCCCATCGCACAAACCTCCTGACCAATTGCAGCTCGGCCTAGGGAAGACTCCCCGGCAAGGAACTCAAACTCTGCGCGATTTGGAATCCGGAACACAACTTTCTTGGCACGACAATCAATAATGGCATGGATTTCACCCAACCAATCCATACCCAGAATAACGTCAAATCCTGAATTCCCAATTACAATCAAATTGGCTTTGAAATCTGCGCTACCAATAATTACGGAACACTACCTGCACTCCAGGAAACAAGTGACAACTCCACCACCCATCAAAATATTCCAAGCCTCTGACATGTTGCTGCACTCTAATTGATGGCGAGCGACAAATCGAGAGGAGACAAAAGAATGGGTTGCCCCAGAATCAAAAAGAACATGAGCAGGGAAAGAGCAAATAAAGACAATACCTAAGACAGAAAGCAAAAGAGACAAAGAAAAGAATGGTTGAACAGGGGTGAGAAAAAACAAAATGCAGAAAGGTAGACAGAAAGAAATAAAGCAAAGAAAATGAAGAAACAAAAGAGAAATAACAAAACAATAAAAACAATAAAACAAAGATACCTGTAACCACACCTTTAGCTGACTCAGCATCAGCAGCAGTCAGGTTGAAAGCCCGACCTCTCCTGGGATGACCGACAATCTGGCGCTGTGGAGGAAGGGGTGGCCTACTGGACCACGAGCTGGGAAAACCTGCTGAACAGAACCCCTGGCTGGAAGAGCCATTTGCTGCTGTCGCGGGAAATTCGGTGCCATATGATCAGAAGCACCACAACCAAAACAACAGCGATTGGCATGCCTGCAGTCCTTGCACTCATGCCCATCAAGACGGCAAAAGTCGCAAAAACTGGTTCGCTGAGGAACCGCAGAAGTGTAAGGAGCTGCCCTAACCGGGTGGGCTGGGACAGGCCTCCGAATAGGCCAACCAGAAGGCCTAGTAACTGAGTGCGGAACAGTTCGCTAAGAAGGAGCCAATCCGCCACGAGCCTGCTCCTGAGCACGGGCTGCCTCAAGAGCTTTTGCATAAGTGCGCAAGCGGAGGGAGACAAGCTGCACCTTAATCTCGCGCTCAAGCCCCAAAGTAAATCTACGAGCCCTATCCTCTTCGTTCGCCACAAGAACGGCTGCGAAGCGACTAAGTCTCGTAAATTCAGCGACATACTCATCTACAGACCTGGAGCCTTATTTCAAGAAAGTCGCATGTTACAACATTGCTTGGACAATATGTAAAAAAATTCCATTGCTAGAAATAACAACCAACCTGTTTCAGGACCAAGAATTGTTGCTCCATCTCCACTCTAGTGCTGCTAGGAAAGAACTTCTCCAAGAAGCTCCTAGTGAAAGTGGCCCAAGTGATCGGTCTTTCGAGTCTTTCGGACTCGGACCTCCACCAGATATGAGTCAAATCCACCAGCTAGATGGTTACCACATCCACACGATCTGCATCAACAACCCTAGCTACCAAAAGCAGTGGCTTTGTCCGAATCAACCACTGTTCAGCCTCCAAAGGCGTTTCAGTGCCTGAAAACCTATTGGGATGCAGCCTCATGAAGTCCGTTACTGTTCCCGGACGGGAAGGAAGAACGGCCTGCGTAGGCGCAGCGGGCGGAGGAACTCGAGCGGCTTCCAAAGCAGCCATCACCAAATCACTATGGTTCTGCTGCATATTGATCAAGCGCTCAAGCACAACGGTGACAGCCTCAAGCTCAGGCTGATCACCCGGGACACGAGAAGAACCTCTATGAGCCATAGTCTGCACAAAACCAAAAACAGTTAGCATCCAAATCAATGTTGATAATAATTCATTTATGCATGCATGGTTGGTGAAATGGTGAGCCGATCCCAGTACGAGCCAAGCTTGTCTAATATATTAGGCAACTAATACATTAGCTAAACTTGGGTTCTGATACCACTAAAAATCCTGTCACATCCCGCTTCCCAAAAGAGAATACAGAATACGGATATGCGACAAAAGTCCAGCAAATGATTTTCAACATCCATAAGCTATTCAAGAATCTTTACAACATTCACAAGAATAATCAGAGTCGGAAGCAAAAAAGTCAACCAACATGCACATATGAACCAAAATACTAACAAGTATACTTGAAACCAATATATTAATCTCAAATACTCATGATCTGAATAAATCAAATATCCTGGATCACATTGCCCAAATACAAATATAAATCTAAGTACAAGATACAATATTGTTCAAAGCAAGAAACAAGAACAATAATAGCAAAATCCAGCACTAATACTTCATTTCACCAATACCATCTGGAACATGTTCTCCATAATCTGTAATTTAATAATTGCAGGGAAAGGAAAAAGAAAATAAGTACCCGTCAACTGCAAGTTACGGGCCGCTTGTAATGCAGGATAAAAGTACATGGGAAAACTAACTAATAACATGGTATAGACATGATAACAAAATAGAATACTAGCATGGTAAGGTGAACAAGTACAAGTAGCATGTGTCAAGTGTCAAGTGAACAAGTATCATGTAAATATGTATCAAGTATCAAGAATCAAGTGTCACGAAATCAAGTAACAAGTAACAAGTGTCAAATAGTCAAGTACAAGTAGCAAGTAGCAAGAATCAAGTAATCATGTTCAAGTAATCAAGTCTCATGTATCATATATCCAATCTTGTATTACTACTATCTATGTAGCACTTCATGTGCCATCCTTTTATCACATGGTTGCTACAGTCAATGCAATTTCGTTTTAGATTTCATAGTGGACCATATAGGATAGTGTACTCAGGGACAAGCCTCAAGAATCAAGTATCAAGTATCAAGTATCAAGTATCAAGTATCAAGTATCAAGCCTCAAGTATCAAGTAAACAAGCCTTAAGAGTGAAGTATCAAGCCTCAAGTAATGAAATATCAAGCCTCAAGTAGTGAAATATCAAGCCTCAAGTAATGAAGTATCAAGCCAAATCTCAAGTATCAATCCAAGTATCACATAGAATCCATAGATTCTCTTCGGAGTACACGTTTCTGAATTATCCACTATTAGATTTGTCCCTTTAAAACCCCGGCTTGGTTAGTTTTATTATTAGGGTCAAACAAGCAAGTATGTGTCACGAACAAGCAAGTATATTATGGTATTATCAGGTAATAAGTTCAAGTTGCAAGATAAACATGTACGGGTGCAAGATAACTCATAAAAGAACAAAATAACCAAATTTCTAGTTCAGGACAGCAAGACCATACTGTAGTAAAACTGAGATTCCCGTTGTTATAAAAATGCAAATCTGAATCCGTCGAAAGGTCCTGAAAATAGACTCCTAACTGCATCCAATGAATATAAATAAGTCATATAGTATTTCACAAAATCAAGTCTCAAAACTGATTTGAATCCAGAAAATACGTTCAGTCAGAAATCAGCAAAATGAATTCAAGGTCAGAAAAACAGCATCAAAACACCTCAAATAAATCCAGGAAAAATCTGGGGTATTCCCTTATATGTTCATTATCAGAATATAAAGTTTCATAATTTTCTAGTAAGATTAGTTTAGCCATCAAAAATCAGAAAAGATCAAGAAACGATAGTTTGGGAAATCTGGAATTCCCAACACTGTTGTACGAAAACTGTAATATCTCGGAAATCGTGAAACGAAATCCAAATCTACCCAAGGGATATGAAAATAGACAAAATAATCTAACTTTCATATTTCATAAATATTTTTCATTCCGGAAAAGGAATTACGGTGAAAATATAAATCTATACAGAACAACGAGCAAAGTCCAGCAAGTATAGTCTTTATAAACAAGCATGAAACATTATATAAAACTCCACCAAAATTCTGAGTAATCCCTAATAAAGTGTAGAAATACTGACCAAAATTTCAGATTAAAATAATTTGTTTAGCACTAGTACCAAAATAGTTTAGTTATCGAAATCATCAAGAAACGAAATATAGAAATGAAATACACCTTTGTAGTAAAACAATCATATCTCACACATACGAAAACAAAATCGATCAAGGTCAGAGGGTTTGGAAAGAAAATGGATTTCTCTAAAAATCATGTTCAATACTGAAGTTAAGATACTGACCTTAATATGGTCTAAAATAGCAATCAAAACTGATCATCAACAAAATACAGATTTTTCTTGTAACAACAAATCAACATACAACATACAAAACTCATTCCAAATACAAATAAACATGTTATAGAGTCTACTAAGTATCCAAACATCATGAAATAGGGTATATAGCATGTCCACAACAAGTATATCACATGGATCCAAACAACACACGATTTGTCATAATTATCTCACAAATATAATCACATCAAGAACGGTCAAAACCTAAGTTGTTCATGTCAAATTTGTGTCGTGAGGAAACTATGGTCAAATAGCACTATGAGATAATACTCATCAACATACATCACACACGAGTTTTCTCTAGAACCCAACTACACTACAAGCGGAATTTATGACTTGTATCATACAAAATAATTGAGTACAAGTTACTTGCCTTAACCGAAGACGAAACGAACACCAAGAATAACGGGAACGGATTCCCAGGCAACGAACAAGAACCTACGAACGAAAATCACGAACCAAAGCAACCCACGTGCAACCCACGTGCACGTGCAAAACTCCAAGAACCAAGAACCAAGATAACGACCTGAGATAGCACGTGCGAGACCCGTGCATGTGTAACCTCAAAGAGAGAGAGAGACCGGAGAACACCTGTAGGAACGACGGCAGATCACAGCGCAACGCAGTTGCTGCCGCTGCTTGCAGCTGGACGGGAGACCCAAGGGGGGTCGCGGCGACTGGCGGCGTCGGACTGCTGCTGGCTTCGCTAGCTGTCGCGGCTGCTGTCGATGGGCACGCTCAAATAGAGCAGAGAGGGACAGAGAGAGATGGAGAGGGACGGAGAGAGATGGAGAGGGGTGGCTAGATGGAGAGCTCGGCTTGGGGGGTGCTATGGGTGATCGACAACGATGCAGGGGTCGAGATCGGTGTGTAGGCAGGATGAAGTGGGGTTTTCGGTGAGGCAGGGTTGCAAGGGATTCGGGTTGCACAGGTGGAGAGGGGGCTAGGGTTTCGGTAAGCTGTACAGGAGAGAAGGGAGATGGTTTAAATAGGGTTGTGATTAGGGTTTAGGGATATAGGGTTGCAGGTTGAATAGTTAATGGGTTTGGGTGTAATAGGAGTAATAGTAGGAGATGGTTATTAGGATTAATGGGATTTGGTTATTCAATTCGGTTGGGGATAATTATGAGGATCTAGGATTTAGATTGCAAATAGGATAAACAACAATAAGCTTAGGTAAATGAAACCACGATCCCCCAAAACACGAGCAAAAGAATAGAATAAGAATCCATTAAGGGGAAAAATAACAATCGATGAAGAACGAAACAAAAAGATTCAACCAATCAGCCACAAAAAGCTCAAAATGAAATAAAATGAATATATATTGAAAACAACTCCAATATACGGTCCAATAAAATACAAAGAGAGTACAAATACTCAAGAAAAGAAAAATACACAAAAAATACGAAATACGAAAAACATGGGTTATAGAGATTATGTCACAAAGAAGAGACACTGCTTCAGCTTTCAGTTGTGCTTAAGACTAGAAGATAAATTGCTTATAAATATTTCAAATAAACAAATCCTCTTCCTTCTATTTTACGTTTGCTTTACTAGCTCAGAACTCAAATCCTGTTTTTTTTCGAAACTATAAAAATAAAACCTGAGTCTTGCTAAAACAACAGCTCCTTCATTTACCTTTTCAGCATATTGCAACCTTTAAAAGTTAATAGATACAGGAAGGACATAGATGTTACACAATGATCATGCAAATTCCAATACTATCATCTCCATCTGGGAAAATATACTGGCATGGAAACAGATGAACAATTTATATATATACATTTGTCTATCCGTCAAAAAACTCTCATTCAGCAGCGTATTATCACCATTTGTTTGTATGCTCAATACTTCCTCACTTTGTCAATCATAATTCTTTTGTACAAAATCTTTGTAGATGTTTCAACATTCTAATACTTTAGGAAGAATCTACGATACACACAAAACAAAATTTTGTTGCATATACAACAATGTGTGGACCCCTAAATTTTGGGATAAATGCTTTGTTGTTGTATATATATAAGGGGAAAGCAGTTTCTCATCACAATTTCAGTTTAATCTGCACTTTTAGATCTCATTTTCACACAAGGATAGCAAAAAAAATGGAAACATAGTAAGATGCTTTTTAATGTCTTGAATACACTTGCCATGCAGATTTAGAGCCTAAGATCTAAGGAGCTAAGAACACATATTTGAAATAGATTAGTTCAGGAGCTACCTTGCTCTATCTACATTCAGCTTTTATGATAAGTCAGTGAAGGTAGGTGGGATAATCAAACTGCTTAAGCAAGTGGCAATTCATCTTGTGAAGCTGAGTCTTCGCTTTTGACCACCATCCAGTCCAGTTTAATTCCTTGAAAGTTACATTAAATGGACAAAAGAGAAAAGGGTAATCAAAAAATTTCAAGACCTCTTGAGTAAGTCTTAGTATAAGCATGTCAGATAGCAGAAGCATTGAGTTGTTTCTAGGATTCAATGACCTCGATATTTAATTTCTATTAACAGTCTTATTGTGAAATCAACTATGCAGATATACTGATATATGGATTGAGCCATGCAGTGAAAACGTAGCTTCCAAATGAGCCCTATGAAAAATATGAGCCCCATGAAAAATATACAGATAACAGTCGTTCAGTACTGTGTGTGTTGAAGTTAATAATGAGACCTATGAAAAATATGAGGCATGATTTTGTAAAAATATAAAAAGGTAGAATAACAGTCTTATTGTGAAATCAACTATGCAGATATACTGATATATGGATTGAGCTATGCAGGGAAAACGTAGCTTCCAATTGGGGAATAATTTGAAGGACTGGTTATAGAGAGAAATCAAAAGACAAATCAAACCTACTCAGTGATTTTGAGAAAAACCAAACACATACAGAACATTATAGAAAAAACAGTTCTATATATAGAAATGGATCATATGCTGATATATAGAAAATTTACCATATGCACACATGCATGGAAAATAGATTATATGCAGGTATATAAAAGACGAAGGAAGTGCCAATCTGCAGAAAATAGATTATCTTTATTGTGTTCTTTTGTTGTATGGATCAACACAGTTCTTTGTTGTATGGATGAACACAATTACACTGAACATCGAAAGTTTTAACCAAGTCTTATATCAAATTCTATTGTCCATAAACAAAAATTTCCTGTAAATATTAAATGTGTGAATGCCCCAATGCACACATTTACAATTTACAGTTAGTCCTGACCCCTATTCATATCAACAGCAGTAGATTAAGCTAGGTGGCTCGAGTTCTTATAAAATTGAGCTAAATACTTAAGTCAAATATCATTAACCAAAAAACCTGACCTGCCAAATTGACGGTAAACCAACAGACCACACCCAACAACTACAACAAAGCATGTATCCAATAATTCAGGTTATTAATCTCTGTATATCATGTCCAATAATATTTTATCTGATGATGAGAAAGTCCAAAACCAAAGTCCTATAAACCCAGGGTTGTAGATGAACTTGACACTATAAACCTGGGTTTATAGGAGTATAAAATGTCGATGTCCTATGAACCAAAAGTCCTAGAAATTTGAACTATATGCAGATTTTCAGCAACAACTGGAAATGTAAAGAAGTGGCATATCCTACCCCTTCTTAAGTGGGGGACCTAGGTCTGATTCCCTCTTGAAGCGGAATTAATTGAGTTGTTGGAAATACCTCTCCTCCCCATCTCCCTACCGACTGTGCCCCATTGGCAGCTCAGCTGAACGACAAAAATATAATGACACAAAATAAAAATAAACAAACACACACACACACACACACACACACACACAACATATCTTGAAGAAGATACAAGACTGCAATAAAACATCAGATTTATAAACAAGAAAGGTCTACAACCAGTACCACATATACAACCAATAAGGCATAGGCAACATACAGAGCAAAGATGAGCTTCGAATTTCAACAGATACAATTGAAGGGATCAACTATCAAGCTATATAATGGCATTGTTGACAATTGCAAACATTAGAAAAACCTTCATTTCAACTAAAAATGTTTTGAAGATTTCGAGAACAACACAAAGTGTGAAAGAGAATGATAATAACTAGATGTTCAAAATCTTGTAAGACTTAGATGAAGCCTAAAATAGTCAGATTAATAGTCAGATTAGGTCTTGCTCAAGTCTAAAATATATATAAAGTCTATATGTACTACATTCAGGTTCCAATTAATGCTAGTTTTGATAAGCTTCAAACACTTGACAAGTTACGTCCCTGCGTTTTGATTCGGCCAGCTGTTATAAATCATTTAGGGCTTATGAAGCCTAAAAAGATAAAATTTTGGGCTTGCTGTTTAAGATTAGTTTTTAGTAATTTTGAGTCACTGTATAGTTTATACCTATATTTCCAGAATTTACAGGAGTTCTTCATTAAAGTAGTATGAGTTGTAGTACTGCACATCCACCAGCAACATATATATGAAGACCTTCTTCATTTTGAGTAAAATTGTATTATTCTACGAAATGAAATGTATTAAAAAATTACTGAAATAATACATAAACTGAAAATACATCAGATGTGCCAGATTACCAAATAGCGGTAAAAAAATATTGCCACAATTCCTTAACATAGCAAAGCAACAAAGTAATAACTTTCCTTGACTCATCTTGGTCCTGCTCCTTTCTCACATTCCCAATCTAGTGTAGCACCTCAATGAA
>JACEHZ010000241.1:815000-879634 GCA_017893485.1 Hemerocallis citrina
AGTCGGATACACTGTAGATAATATGGTGCTAGACCAGTACATGTGTTTTAGAAAGGTTTTTGAACTTTTGGTGGGTTAGTGAATTGTTCATGCAAGTTTCTGAATATTGACGAATGGCAAGATGACAAATTTCATTATTAGGTAGGTCAAACGGCTAAAGGTGGAATACATACACAATTACTAAACATAACTCGAAAATATGGAGTGCAACCAATACACGTGCTTGAAAAGGGTTGTTGATATTTTGGTCAGTTAATGAATTTTCAAGCAAGTTTCAAATTTTCATAATTTCAAGATGAAATTCGGCCCTACATGTTTTACGTTCCTTAGGAAGGAGAATAATAGAAAGAGTTTTATTTGATTTCTTTTCTAAGCATTCAACATATTTTATTATTAGGTTGATTTTATTTTCAAGTGGCTCACCTTCAATTCCCAATCCCCCCAAAATCAAAGACTTGGATCTAACCTCACAAAGCATATTTTTCCCCCCCAAATATAATATTTTCCTTCAAAACTCAATATATATATATATATATATATATATATATATATATATATATATATATATATATGGGGAGTGATCCAATGAGAAACACTCTTACATGAGAAACTGAGAAACACTGATTCTAACCATTGGATATGAAGAGATTGAAATGAGTGACTCTCATTCATTTGGATTAATTAATGGAGAACCCGGTCTGTTTTTTCTGCACATCTATTAAAAAAACCAAAAAAAAACCAAATCAATTTTCCTGTATGGGAGAAAGTTCACTGCTGTGCTTGTATGAGACCGAGAACAAAGTTGTAATTGCTGTTTGAATATTAATTATTTCAATATAAGATATATAAAAGATATATTTCGCATTTCGTCGGAGCAGAATAATTCAGTCTGGCAATTAATTAATCATGGATTATTTCGTTTGAAAGAAAATGCTAGCTTTCTCACCTGGCAGTATTGTTCTACATGATCACAAATTAAAATTCAGTGTTCATCTTGAACAAACTCTCCAGTGCTCCTTACCTCATGCCACTCTCGTTGGTCGTCGTTGCTCTCCTCCGACCCTAAACCCTAGCGATAGTCTTAAACTGAAGTGCACCCAGGTCTTAGACGTTCCGATCCTGTAGATGGTGAACTTGGAACTCTTTTTGCCTATGAGAGTACAACAACAATGCAGCCAGGCTCGGGTGGATTCTTGGATATCCAAGAACACTTTCGATATAAAGAGTTTCATTAAAAGTGATGGGTGATGGATTGGGATAGAGAGAGAGAGAGAGAGAGAGAGGAAGCTTTTGTCAGGAGAATGCAACGCAAGCCATCAAGAGAATGCAACGCAAGCCATCAAGAGGAGGAGGCGAGGATGGTTTCACTACAACATATAGGGCTTTCTACAGCAGATTTATTATAGCATTTAAGTGTTAATGCTGTTGAAAGTGATCAATAATAGCATTTATGAAGAAAATGCTATCTTTGATTTATATATAAATTTACTATGAGCTATGACAACGTTTTTAAAATGCTCTACTTTTTACAACATTTTAGAAATGCTATTAGATCCGTAAATAAACTGAATAGATAGGGTAAAAAAAAAAATTCAACTCTTCAACTCCTTCCCCATTCCAAATAAAAAAAACCCTCCCCTGTTTTATTCCACAAACCCTATTCCAAAATTTCCTCATTCCCTATCGCCCACCTCTCCTTCCCGCCCCCCGAAGCCCCACCCTGCCGTCACGCAATGCCCTCTTCTCCTCCCCCCCCCCCCCCCCGAAGCTCCACCCCACCGTCGTGCAACACCCACTTCTCCACCTCACCCCCTCAATCTCCTCCTCACCCCCCGAAGCCCCACCCCGCCGTCGCGCAACGCCCTCTTCTTCTCCCCGCCCCCCGAAGCTGCACCCCCCCTCGCGCTAGGTTCCGGAATGCCATCTTCTCCCCACGCTAGCCATTGCAGTGCTCCTTTCCTTTGCTGAACCAAGAATATCCGACTCCAGGTAATTTCCCTTTGTATTTTCTAGGACTGTGAATTATTAGATTGAATTTGGTCAATACTACCGGACCAACAACTAAATATTAGATCGATGTTAGGGTTCTTTTTTGTTAGGGATTAGATTCATGTTGTGTGATTGTGTCTTAGTATATAGATGTCGACTTCAATCAACATAGAATCCTCATTTTGTAACAATTTCCCGGTATCAAATATTTGTAACTATTTTGTAACTATTTAGGGTACTTGTTTCTTGAGTTGATAGAGTGCGCGGATTAATTAGGATTGAATCATTGAATGAGTTTTCAGCGGGGGTATGCATTTATATATTAGTGGATTGGATTATTGATTTGGACATTATTTTTTGTACTAATCAGTGCCTGTTAATTTTCCATTTAACCCTTAACTATGCAAAAAAAAAATTGTTAAATTTGACATTGGAAAAAAAATAATTTTAAAGAAATACTCGTAGAAAAATAGTTTATGTTAAGAAATTAGAACATCTTGAAAGAAACGGGCGCATTTTTTTTAATAAAATGATTGAGTCAAATTAGAGACTTTAGCCCAGATTTAACATATACAAGGGTAAAAAGTTAACCAAAAAAAAAGGAAAGACATTCAATAGGTGTTTTTTGTGTTTTGTTGATTAATGGTTGGATTATGTATAATGAATTTCAAATATAAGGATGATATACTATCTTCATCTATGTTGTACGAGGTCAAAAGTTACACTTAAATAACATGGACTCGAACTCTTAACCTCTTACTCACTAGTAAAGAGATTTATCACTAGACCTTAATGACACTTATACTTGTTGTAGTCTTGTAGACACTCTAGTTTGTGACAATTTTAAGCTTTTTTTAAAAATATTTTTTCTAATGTAATTAATTTCATTAACCATGAACTCCTTATAGTTATGTTTGTCTTATAGAAAACAAAGGAGAAGACCTATGTCGTCACTATTTATTTGGCACATAATTTTACATCATGTAGGAAAGATGACATATTAACACAAGTCATATCAAGCCCCAGTTATCTAAAACATGCTTATCTCCACTTACATTCTTGCATAAGGATGCTGATAGTGTCACTCAACTTCTTAAGGTCATATATACTCAATAGTTCCAGAGCTAGAGAGACAAGGAACACATCTATCATCTTGCAAGATGTCCATCAAGATGTTGGATGTTAACTAGGTACATTACTTTCCTTCTAAAAAAAATAAATTTACTTGCTTGCAACATGTAAATTTTAATGACAAGGAATCTAAGAAATAGATTTTAAGTATAGAACTTTAATGCGAGATTCAATCGAGATGCATTCATGGTGGTTGTTAATAATAGATTGCTTGTTGAATAGTGATTTGGTAGTAGAGTTTATCTAGCAAAGACCTATTGATTATTTAATTGAGTTTAGTCATATATCATTTTAAAAACTCAGTGTTGATCTAGAGGACATGTCAGCGTTTTTAGAACAAGGTAGTATGCTTAATAGTAAGAAAATGTAAATGAGAGAAATATCTTGATTATTAATCTACTATTTAAATATTAGAATTATAACAATACTAGTAAACGCATGCAACTACAGATTTATAAGCAGATACAGTCGTAGTATAGGAGTAGCGTGTAAGATGTATCTACAAATTGAAAACATATGAAAGAATTGAGAAAATTTGATACTGCGTAAATACTGTGATGAAAACATGGTGTGTGGGCATAGAACTGTAGTAGTTAATATGAAATGCTTTCAAGAATAACTGCATTATTGCTTCTAAGAATTAATATAAATGAGACTGAAATGGATGCGAAAGCAATATTGTGAAGAATAAGATTTGTTGACATCCAGCTCCAGAAATTAATATGATATTAAACAGTTATAACGATACTGAGGAAAATAGTGTGTAAATATAAAATTTAAGCAGAATTAGACTGCTAAAGAAGAGTGATTTAGTTGCTCGGATAATAACAAAAAAAGATTTAACCGCTTAGGACGACGCTATAAAGCAGTTAAAGAATCTAGAAAAATACTAGCGATAGAAGTTCACAGATGCACATGTTAAGTGAGAAAAAAAGATAATAGTAATTAGTTACTAAGTGAACAGTCGAATACTGAAGTACATTGAGTGGAATGTATAAGCTAAGTGAATGTTGGACTGTAATGAAACAAGAAGATATCTTCAAGTGTCATGATTGGCGCAACAGTTGTCCAGGTGCTTTCTGAGTGGCTTAACTATAATTTTCTGACCATTGTATGGTTTGCACTAGTTATTGGAATGCTTGGTCAGTATGTTTGGTCTTATGCATCAAGAATTTTATACAGGTGTGTTCATTGGTTTATTTTCAAATTTTCAGAATAAACGGAATAACTTAAGTTTTTTTTTCTTTCCAATACATCTATTTCCGAAGCTCGTAGGCTTGTTGTGCCTGATGATCTGTTTGTAAATATTGTTATTACCATCGGTCCATCGGTGCCCAGATCAATCAATTTTTGGAATTCATTCAGGATGTTGCGAGTGGGGGGAACTTGAAGCGGTTTGTTATAGTAACCTCTAGTTATAGCTATCCTGTTTCATTAAATTACTTACCGCTCTATCCAAATAAAATTATTTTTATGTTTCCATGGTATATGGTAGGATATTTTATTGTTTGGCATCTCACACTATTTGTTCCTTCTTGAACTGAAATAACACTATATATATTTTTTGCTTTCTTTTAAATTTATATTTAGATATAGTACACACTATGTAGCATGACACTTCTATCATGGAGCTGTATCCATGTCCAACACTGATTTCATGACACTCCTTGTACATGTGAATTCCGAATTTATAATATATCTTATATGTTGGACACTTCTCTAGCGCTTCAAGCACTTTTCTGAACACATAATCAACAAATCTTAAGAACTTTCTCATTTCTTATGCTACATTAACTCTTATTACTTGTGTATGCACTGCGCATCTTCTAGAATTTTTCTATTGGCATATGACGCATTACTACTTTTCTACAGGGAGTAGATATCTTCTTTTGATTAGGTAGCACCTAGTCATATTGATGGTTGTTATTTGGGATGAATTTATTCATAGTTCATATATAAAATGTTATTTTATATAATATTATGTCCGTGTCCTGTGTCCTGTGTCCTACTCTTAATGATTTGTTGTGTCCTATACTGTGCCCGAGCCATGTCCTCTATGCTCCCGAGAATACTAGTAATATCAGGGTCAATACAGAAGAACTATATAAATATTTAACAGCAATGTAGATCTATCATATAGGTATCTACAGAGTGTCTACCATCTTGAGGAATTATTGTATTTCTCGCTAGTAATAACCAGATTCTAATTTGTGCTATGTTAACTGATATCAGTTAATGACATCTACCTTCTTGAGTATGATTCCCAAACAGCAGCTTATATGTGTGTAAGGCCCCAATATACATATTAAAATGATTGGATGGTTCAAAATATGTAAAGATGTGTTTAATGGCTGCTTAGCCTCTACTATATATATCAAAACTTATTAGCTCTGACTACGATTAAAACTGATTTACTCACTCAATTTTGGAGGTGTTCAGTTGTATTCTCAAAGCATTGAACCTTCTTGCTTATCTTCTTGTTTTGCATTTATAATTATTGTTGAGTTCTAACTGGGGAATAACTCACCAACAAAATGCAAGAACAATATGACATTTTATGAAGAACTTGATTTTACTGATTTTACTCTGACAATATTGTTAGAACCTGAATATAAAATAATAAGAAATTCCAACAAAGTTGTGAAGAAATCAAATACAGAACGAAAAACAGTAAGCAATGAACTTGTACAGAGTCGAGATTTTTAAGAATCTCTGTCCTTAAAGCAGAATTCGCCCCGTAGTGTGACGGTTACTGGCGAATTGCTTCCCAGGATACAACTGTACCTTCTCTGAAGAATGCAGCACCCTTGCTTCAGAGACAACGAACTGCTGTCTGTGTGTACTCTCAGTTGACAGACACTGACTCAGAGCAGAGGAAGAAGAAGAGGAAGACCCAAGTGCAAAAATTTCTGTCTCTGTATAGGAGTTGATGTCTGGATTTATAGAGAAGAGTTGGACTGGAGACTGTTCAGCAGCCATTACTCTGTAACAGCAGAGTAATGGGGACTCTTCAGTTTAGTAACTGGTGAGCCATTACTCTACTGTTACAGAGTAATGGGCACCAGTTACTGAATCTGAAAAGCCTTTTCAGTTCAGTAGGGGAAGAGTTTGTCTGGGCAAAAATAAAATAAAAAATTTAAGCCAGACCAGACCAGACCAGACCAAGCCAAACCGAACCGAACCGAGCCGAGGCCGAGGCCGGGGCCGGAGCCGGGGCCGGAGCCGGAGCCGGGCCTGGCCGGGCACGCGCGCGCGCTTGCGCGCGTGTGTGTTTGTCATTTTGGCTAAGTCCTCTCTCCACTACACGTTAGTGGTAACCCCCAGGGCCACGCCCTCTAGTCCAGTTTTCTAGTATATATACTAGTAAAAATCTTTCCCAATTTCCGATATGGGACTATCCATTTGTTAAGTTGGTACCTTTCAAGTACCCAACTTTGGATCAACATTTCTCATTCATACGGAATTCGTTTTTGGCAAGTGAGTATACTACGGAATAGTACTCGACGAGAGGATCGCAATCCACTCATTTTTCGGCACCGCCGGTGGCCGGAACCTGCCGGAATCCAGCCCGGAAAACTGCAAAAATTAATTCCAACAATCCCCCACATGAATGGAAATTACCAGACCATGTAATCCAGACACGACAGAAAAACAAAAAACATGACAGAAAGACTCTGAGAGTACAATCGGATAATCACTGCATCAGGAATGGTAGTAATTTTTCAACTTTGAACCACCCTTAGTAATTAGCTATCGGATTCACTTGACCAGGTAGTGATCATGATGTCTTGAACTACCCGGGCGTTCATGTGAACCTAGACAATAACTATCACACAGTTTCATCTCCTCACAGAACTAAGTTCTCTTGTTGTGTTCATTTTGGCCTTGAACATCCCTGGTTAATCATGAGTGAACATGGAGAATGTAGCCTCTCTTCATTCTCCTAGAAACGGCCCCATTTCACACTCACAAGGTGATTTCCCATAAAGAGTATCCTGCTATACCCCACTTTTATTTCAAAGCTATGGGAATCATTAAAAGCCAAGCTTATCCTAACTATTTGCAGGCAGCACTTGTTTTATCATCCTAAGAATGGGTATGAGATGTTAATCTCTCAGTGCTGTCGTCGATTCAACAAGATTTAGTTGTCCCTTTGAACCTAGATCTTGGGATCTCCAATTCCTAGGTAGGGTTTCCATCAAGTATCCTCTTTCGTCATAGGCTTTAAACCCATTCCTCTTGATGATCTCACAACCTGCTCTCGCGACAAACCTTTAGTAAATGGATCCGCTAGGTTGTCGGCCGATTTTATATATTCTATAGAGATTACTCCATTTGAGAACAGTTGTCTAATGGTTTTGTGTCGCCGTCTGATATGACGAGACTTACCATTATACATACAACTCAGTGCCCGTGCTATAGCCGATTGGCTGTCACAGTGTACACATAAGGCAGGCACTGGTTTTTCCCACATTGAAATATCCTCTAAGAAGTTTCGAAGCCATTCTGCTTCCTCTGCCGCTTTGTCTAAAGCAATAAACTCAGATTCCATGGTGGATCTGGCCAATAGCGTTTGTTTAGAGGATTTCCATGACACAGCTGCACCACCAAGTGTGAAAACATATCCACTTGTGGATTTTAAGTTCTTTGAGTCCGATATCCAGTTGGCATCACTGTAGCCTTCCAGTACTGCTAGATATCTGGTGTAATGCAACGCATAACTCTGAGTATGTCTCAAGTAGTTCAATACTCTAGTTATTCCTTTCCAGTGAATTCGTCCTGGATTACTCGTGTATCGGCTCAGTACGTTTACCGAATGTGCTAGGTCCGATCTTGTACAATTTGTTAGGTACATCAGACTACCAATTACACGTGCATATTCCAGTTGTGATATGCTTTCGCCTGTATTTTTGAACAGGTGAAGACTTGGATCGACGGGACTTTTTGCTGTCCCATTGGAATAATTCTTGAATCTTTCAAGTACTTTCTCAGCATAATGAGCTTGAGACAAAGTAATCCCCTCAGATATCCTGGAAACTTTGATTCCTAGTATGACATCTGCAACTCCCAAGTCTTTCATGTCAAACTTGCCACTAAGCATGCTCTTAGTTTGTTTGATAATGTCGTTATTGCTTCCAATAATGAGCATGTCGTCTACGTATAGGCAGACCAGAATGTATCCGTTTGGAGTATCTTTGAAGTAGATACATTTATCACATTCATTTATTTTGAAACCATTTGACATCATAACATTGTCAAATTTTGCATGCCACTGCTTTGGAGCTTGTTTCAGGCCGTACAGTGATTTTACAAGCCTGCACACCTTATTTTCCTGTCCAGGAACTATGTAACCCTCAGGTTGTTTCATGTATATTTCTTCTTCTAAGTCCCCATTTAGAAATGCAGTTTTAACATCCATTTGATGTATTTCCAGGTTACGTAGAGCTGCAATAGCTATCAACATTCTTATGGATGTTATTCTTGTAACAGGGGAATATGTATCGAAGAAATCTAGGCCTTCTTTTTGCCTAAATCCTTGTACCACAAGTCTAGCCTTATGCTTCTCTATTGAACCATCTGGTTTCAATTTTTGTTTGAAAATCCATTTGCATCCTAGAGCTTTACATCCAGAAGGCAAATCGACTAACTCCCATGTATGATTTTGCATAATGGAGTCTATTTCACTTTTGATTGCTTCCTTCCACATAGGAGCATCAGGCATAGACATAGCTTTCTTGAAAGTTCTGGGCTCATTCTCTAACAGAAAGGCCGTCACAAAGTCAGGACCAAATGATTTTGATGTTCTAGCCCGTTTACTTCGTCTAGGCTCATCGGTATCCTGTTCTGGTTCATCAACTGAAGTGCTTGCATTCCCTTGTTCACGTGTACGTTTAGGATACGTAGTATCCTTGCACGGAAACACGTGTTCAAAGAATGAAGCATTTCTTGATTCCATTATTGTATTTACATGGATATCCGGTATATCCGATTTGTATACCAAGAACCGATATGCACTACTGTTGCGTGCATAGCCTATGAATATGCAATCAATCATCTTAGGTCCGATGGTGACCTGTTTCGGGTTAGGTACTGCCACTGTTGCTAGACACCCCCACACTTTGAGGTATTTATATGAAGGTAAGTTACCTTTCCACAATTCATATGGTGTCTTGCCGGTTTTCTTGTGAGGTATTTTGTTGAGAATGTAGTTGACAGTCAACAACGCTTCCCCCGACATGTTTTGGGGTAGGCCAGAATTCAACAACAAGGCATTCATCATCTCCTTTAGAGTTCGGTTTTTGCGCTCGGCAGTACCGTTTGATTCGGGTAAGTAGAAAGCAGTTGTCTGATGAACTATTCCATGTTCCGAGCAGAACATGTTAAATGGTGCATCATATTCTCCTCCTCTATCACTTCTAACGATTTTAATCGTTTTGCCAAGTTGATTCTCAACCTCAAGTTTATATTCTTTGAATTTATCCAAAGCCTCATTTTTGCTATGTAATAAATATACATAACAGAATTTTGTGCAATCGTCTATGAAAGTCACAAAGTACTTTTTGCCACCTCTGGTCTGCACATATTTTAAGTCACACAGATCCGTGTGAATTAGACCTAGAGTTTCTGTGTTTCTTTCTACAGAACGCGATGGAGTTTTAGTGAGTTTGGCCTCCGTGCAAACTTCACATTTTTCTGAGTTATCTACCTTAAACTTTGGTAGCAAATTCATGTTAACTAATCTACGCATAGAATTTACATTAACATGGCCTAGTCTTTCATGCCAAACAGAAGAAGACTCAACAACATAGGCAATAGGAGTTATTTCATTAACTTTGGGAACAGCAGGAACAATAGTTTTAGGGATGACTGTCATTACATTAAACTTGAACAGTCCATCCTTTACATATCCTTTACCCAAATATACCCCATTCTTGGACAGTACAAAATTATCAGAAACAAGTATAACTTTGAACCCATTCTTACTTAGCAAAGAACCTGATATCAAGTTCTTTCTAATGTCTGGGACATGCAGCACATTTGTGAGTGTTAGCTCTTTGCCTGAAGTCATTTTCAGCACTATCTTCCCTATTCCTTCAATTTTGGAGGTGGAAGAGTTTCCCATGAACAGCTGTTCATCTTTGTTGCACTTCTGGTAGGAGGTGAACATTTCCTTGTCCGAGCAGATATGCTTGGTGGCCCCAGTATCGTACCACTATTCACGAGGATTGCTCCCCACAAGATTTACCTCTGAAACAACAGCACAGAGGTCCAGGTCAGAGAGACCAGTGGACAAGTTCTCAGCTATGTGTACATGGGATTTTTCATTCCCTTTTACATATCCTGTTTTTGAATAATTACTGTCCTTAATGCGGCACTCAGAAATTTTGTGCCCCAGCTTACCACACTTGTGGCATTTTCCAGCAAACCTCTTTGCAAGAGGTTTTTTGTTTGAGGCCTGTGGCAGAAACTTCCTCTTCTTGCCCTTCTGTTCATGCTCCACCACATTGGTTTTTTCCAATGGACTGATTTCCATAGGACCTCTCAGCCTTGCGATTCTCTTCTTCGATCCGCAACCTGATAATTAGGTCCTCAAGAGACATCTCCTTTCGTTTGTGTTTGAGATAGTTCTTGAAGTCTTTCCACCCAGGTGGAAGTTTTTCAATAAACGCTGCAACCTGGAATGGTTCGCACAGCATCATATTCTCTGCAGCAATGTCGTGCATTATAACCTGCAATTCTTGGACTTGACTCACCACTGTTTTGGATTCAATCATTTTATATAACCTGCAGTTCTTGGGCCGGGGCCGGAGCCGGAGCCGGAGCCGGGCCGGGCGCGCCGCGCGCGTGTGTGTTTGTCATTTTGGCTAAGTCCTCTCTCCACTACACGTTAGTGGTAACCCCCGGGCCACGCCCTCTAGTCCAGTTTTCTAGTATATATACTAGTAAAAATCTTTCCCAATTTCCGATATGGGACTATCCATTTGTTAAGTTGGTACCTTTCAAGTACCCAACTTTGGATCAACATTTCTCATTCATACGGAATTCGTTTTTGGCAAGTGAGTATACTACGGAATAGTACTTGACGAGAGGATCGCAATCCACTCATTTTCCGGCGCCGTCGGTGGCCGGAGCCTGCTGGAATCCGGCCCGAAAAACTGCAAAAATTAATTCCAACAAATATCTCGTGCAGGTTAAGCCTCCATGCAGCTTTACTCCTGCTGAAATCACCTATCTTACTGATCACAAACAAAATAGGGGAACATAAGTTGTTGAGGTATGACATTTTTTCATCTACAAATTGTAATATGTGATTTATAGTATCGGTTCTTTATTAAGTTCTAACTAATAAGAAATACTAATAAATTTGGATGCTCCCATTTGCTGCTTCTGCAACATTTCAATGCAGGAAATTGTGAAATAGTTGATATTAATTCTTTAAAAAATGTTGGAGGCAGTTATTTTTTTTAATTCAAAAAATGAAGAGTGATCATGCAATTTGATCTCACATTAAAATTTTATTGTTGCATTGAATAATCTATTTAACTAAAAAGGTTGTGGATGATACAGGGAGCAATAACTAAAAGAATGACTGCTATTGAGAAATGGCTGGCATGGATGTTCTTTGCAGCGACAAAACTGGTACTCTTACACTCAATAAACTAACCGTAGACAAGAACCTTATTGAGGTTAGTACCTTCTATTTTCTTTATATGCGAACTCCTCTTTAAGGACTAAGGAAAATATAGCTACATATATATAGGATATAGATATGCTGAATATTTTTTCTAGGTTTTTGCAAAGGGTGTAAGTCAAGATAATGTTATTCTAATGGCTGCTAGAGCCTCACGAGTTGAAAATCAAGACGCAATTGATACTGCTATTGTTGGTATGCTTGCTGACCCAAAAGAGGCATAACCAAGTTTTATATTTACACTTATATCTTCTCTCTCCAACTTAATCTTTCTCTAACATCTATGTTTTCCATGAAAGGCTCGTGCTGGTATTCAAGAAGTACATTTTCTAGCATTTAATCCAACTGACAAACGAACTGCTCTGACTTACATTGATTCTGATGGAAAATGGCATCATGCTAGCAAAGAAGCTCCTGAACAGGTAATATACTTGTATTCACATCTTCTCTTTGTTGTCTTCAATGAATCGTGGACATGGATACGAGCATAGGCTTCAGGTGATACATGATTCCTCAAAAGAAAATGAAAATAAGAAATATGGAATAGAGTATTTAAGGGAAAATGTAATATAATATATTTAAATATTGAAGTGGGAACGTTTTGTATTCTAGATGGTTATATAATATATAAATATGAAAGTATTGGGCATATTCACTTTGTTTTCTTGCGAATTTGTAAACAAGTTTTTGAAATCTGACTAGGACCTTGATCATACTAAAAATTGCATTGTAAAATTTTGAAAAATATATAAAAATCAAGTAATCTCTTGGATAGACACCCAAGAGTACATGAAGAGTGCCCGCATCTAATTTGATTTGTTTGGTATGCCGGCCTCTAGGGGAGTACCCATGCTTCCTAGGATGCTTTCATTTTTTCATATAAATAACCGTGTTTTTGAATCTTAATTCTGCTGCAGATTCTGAATCTTGCTCATAATAAGTCAGATATAGAGCGCAGGTTCCATGCCGTGATTGATAAGTTTGCGGAGCGTGGGCTACGATCACTTGCAGCAGCATATCAGGTAAAATTCCACTGCTACATTTAAGTTACTCAACAAAGTAGTTCAACAAACCCAGTACACTTGTAATAACTTTTTTTTAATGTTTTCTGTTAGTATATGGAAGCAGTATAAGTGTATATGAAAACTATCATTTTATTGCATACTTCATATATATGAAAACTATCATTTTATTAAGCTCAAGCTTTTGTACAAGTGTATAATGCTATATACATCTCTTCAACTCTCATTGCAGATCATGGTCGTGGGCGTGGGCAAGGAAGAGGTCAAAATCGAGGAAGAGAGGACGTGATGGGCCGATGATGAATTGAAGAGGATCTGGAAGGGATAAAATAGTCAACTGTGTTGCTTTTAGTGTTTTTGGATTAATAACTAGTCTTTTTTTAGTATATGCACTTTTTGACATATAGCCCATGGAAGGTTGTACTCCGTTTCATGATGGGTTGATAACTGTGATTTTCATGTGTTTCATTTTTAGATTCAACTAATTGTAGTGCATTTTAAAATTATTTTTAGCAAAATGCTTTTGACTGTTTGGTATATGTTCAATTTTGATGTTTTATATATATGCATCTGGAGAATTTTCAAAATTTTTCTATGCATCTGTAGATTTTTTTTTGCATACAAGTCAAAATAAATAGCATTTTTAAAATGATGTGAAAAAAAAACCACTCTTACAAACCATAACGTTTTCGAAACGTTATTAAAGGCATAATGTTTGGAAAACACTATAAATACAATAGCGGTTCGACAAACGCTGTCGTATATATAGCGTTTTCGAAACGTTGTGCTTTTTATAGCGTTTCGCGAAAACGCTATAAACATACCATAGCGGGGGTATTGACAGCATTTGCAAAATGCTGTCATATGTCTTTAATAGCATTTACAAAATGCTATCAAATGGCATATATGTTGTAGTGTTTTGTTGCAGGTTTCACGGAATTGGGAGATAGAGATTTTAGCAGTAGAGAGTTGCATTGAGAGGTTGTTCTGGGAGTGTAGATGACCGTGAGGGAGGATGGGGAGATGGGTGGCTTTGGAACCCGACAACCATAATCAAATAAATAACCAAACAAAATGCTTTGTGAAATCAAACTGATACTTGTCACATAATAAAAGAATGTTAGCAGGATTTATGTAAAACCTAACCAGCTATGTATTGTGCAGTTGTAACCCCTATTTCCTGTACCTGTATTTTTATATTGTATTTTGCCCCATTGTACTCTTTTATCAATTTAGGATCCTATATTTTGTTTCCGTTTGAATAAAATCGTTATATTGTTTCAACTCAATTTTTGGTGCCTTTAGCTAATTCAATTGTATGTCCGTCCTACTCTTTTGTGTCGTTCTTCATGAAGAGATGAGCAATTTCATATCATTTATCTCTTTATCCCCATTTTTATGGATTTTTGACTAAGTCTCCTTTTGGATCCCACTCAAACCGGATACCCTAATAACCTAAAACCATAACTATTTAACCCTAACCCTAACCCCTAACCCCATTTTACTGTGCTAACCTAATAACAACCCGCCGCCTACTTCTTCCCTTCCGTCTCCTTCTCCCTTGCACTCGATCGAACCCAATTCCATCGCCTACGCCGTCGACCGTTCGACTCCCACCGTCGCCTCACTCCCCTCATCGCCTTCGTCATCCCCACAACCACCACCAGAAACACCACCACTATCCATCGCCATCTTCGTCCCCAACCTTCGAAACCTAATTCGCCATTACCTAACCCTCCGCCTTCACCACTGCCAGTCATCTCCATCCTCCTCGCCATCGCACCACCTTTGCCATTACCCAAAACACCCCGAACCCATCCCCCACTCATCGCTCCCCTGTTTCGAACCCACGAACAGAGCCGCCGCTGAACTCGACGCATGCCAACCCATCGCCGTCATCGACTGCTCCCCAGTCGAACCCCGACCACGCACCGTCGTCGCACTAGCCTTCACCGTAGTCCCGCTCTCTCTCCTGTTCGCTGCCGTCGTGAGGAAGAAGACGAAATTCGGTTGGTCGAGGATGCTGTTTCGTGTTCGGCCGCAGCGGATCCCTCTTCCGCTGTCCCCTGTTCGGCCAGATCCAATGCGAAGTCGCGATCTGATTGGGCGAGATCCGCTGTTTACTGTTCTGCCGCGCCAGATCTGGAGAATCTGTCTGCTGTTCTGGGCTGATCCGGTGTGGGATTTTCTCGCTTGCTGTTGATTCTCGCACGGTCTTCACACGTACTTTTGGGAGATTTTGTTCAGGGTTCTTCGATCCCATTTTCCTCAGTTAGCGGATCTAATCGCCCTCATCCAATCAAGGCAAGTATTCATCTTGTACATATTTTTGTTTTAGTACAAGCGTTAATTTGAAAATACCGCAAATAGTTAGTAGTTGTGACTCCTCCTTGACTTGTCGTTGTTGATCAAATTTAATCCTCATCAATTTCATAATCTTAAGAGTTACAACAATTTTATTGTATTATATTACAACTACTTGGACTCATTTTATCCCCTAGACACATGAACACATGAAATTAAGGAACCCTAGATTTGTAGATGTGTGTTATATCTTGTATGTGATGAACTTGCACCCATTTGAGTTGAGAAATAAATATTACTTGCTGTTTTGATAACCATTACCCCGTATTTATATCACACATTAACCTAGACGCCTAATAATCAATTTTCATGCAACCTATACACGTAAGACATTCCCATATGTTGCTGTCCTGGACCTTGCTATGCTGTTTTGATCCCTTTAACATCAGAATCCGAACCCGAGCCCTGAACAGTAAATTTAGCTCTAGATGTCTAGATGTTGATAGCCTCCGAAATTTTTGAATCCCGAGTTACGGTCTAGGAGTTATCGCAGTTTTACTGCAGCTGTGTCGGTAGACATAGATTCGCAAAACTGCTGCACACCTTTAGTTTGCGAATTAATCTAGCTATGTTAGCAGTAAGAATTTGACTTGAAAGTTTATATGCTGTTGCTGGACACCCTAGATAACCTTCCCAAATTTTCTTATAATTAATTAACAATATTTCAACACTGGTTCACATGCACGAACTCAAATACACAAATTCTGCCTGAACACATTAGCTGTGTAATTCGCTGTTTTGACACATGTTCCCACCACTTTCTCATACCTTAATTATATGCGTTGGAACCGGTCAGGAGTCTAGTTGCTTGACCTCCTGACGGATCCACTTTTGCTATTTCGTAGCAACGGTAATCACAGTTTTTGTACAGCAACGTCGTGCTGTCCAGATATGGGATTTTCGTTGTTCGTGTTATTTCTTATTCATGTCGACCCTCGAATATGCTATATAAATATCTCAAACTTGTTCCATATCCATGATTATGATTTCTTGACTTGTTTCGCACACTTGCATGCTTGCTTGATAAAAATTAATAAAAGTAACAAGCAGGGTTTAAGGGAAAGACTATAGTAGTAGATAATATAGGTAAGTGTACTCGGAAGGGGACCCGTGTTTCCCAAATACTTGGTTCATGAACTTGTTGTATCTTGACCAATTCATGGATTCAGTTACTTGGCTCATGAACTTGTTTGATTCATGAACCCAACGTGCGGTTCTTGAACTTGTTAGTGGATTCGCGAACTTGCTTCGTGAACTTGTTATTTATTTTCCGATTCATGAACCATGGCTTGCTTGATACTTGATACCTGAGTACGCCGCCCTATAAAATCCCTTACTAGGTCTAAACGAAACTGTATTGACTGTAGTAACCATGTAGTAAAAATATAGATGCATGAAGTGCTACCTAGATAGTAATAACCACAAGACTTGAACATGAAACTTGAACTTGATACATGCTACTTGATACTTGACAACTTGTTACTTGAGACTCGGCACTTGAATATAATATTTGACGTTAGACTTGAGACTTGTTACTTGACACTAGACTTGAGACTTGATACTTGACACTAGACTTGATACTTGTTACTTGACACTAGACTTGAGACTTGTCACTTGAGGTTAGATATCCCTACAGGTTCACTTGTCACTTGTTTCACCATTAGTATTTGTTATCCAGCCTGTTTACTTGAGTTGTCCTTGCTAGCTAGTTCTTGGATTTCCACTACTTGTTGTATCCCTGTTATATTCTTGATTCCAATTCTTGTTCCACATTACTTGTACTCGTTTTTACTATTTGTGGTCCTAACTTGTACTAAGGAAGTTTTTTCTTGTTTTCTCTATTTTTTCCTTTAATATTTATTAAGCAGACTTTGGAGACGTGTGGCCTGCTGGAATTGGTGAGCAGACATCCTAGACTTCACTTGGAGGAAGGACTTGTTTAAATATTTGTTTTCCTTAAGTTATTCATTTCTTCTGTTGTATGAATCTTGTAACGGCCCTATGTCCCGAGTTTTACACTTGGTCCAGACTTGAAACTATTTGGATATTATTATTTGTTTTCAAGTGTTTTCTATTGCTTAATAAATTATTCATGCATGCTTGGTTATATATAAATCTTGTTATATTCTTGTTATGATGCTGAGTCGTATCTACAGCTTATGGATGATGTTAAAATCATTCGCTGGTCTTCGTCACGCACTCGTATTCCGTATTTTTGGGAAGCGAGGCGTGACAGCAATACTATGGTATGAAGCACTATAATACACTAAGCCACATACTGAAGTTGATTTTTTCACCAACTCCCTAATGGCCATTGTGGCATAGCATGATGTTGGGAGGGTAAACCCTAACTTCAAAGCAACCTTAGAAGATTGAACATCAGATTTGTCAACAGGTCCAACATGTGACAGGTGCCCGTCACTCCCAATTGATGACAGGCAATCAGCAACTAAGTTCAACTTCTCAGGTCCAAAACTATAAGAGCATCCGCTATCGTCTGCTAAAAACCTAAAATATGGATATTTTGACAAAAAATCTGCCACTATCATTGGCCAAATATCTACTTTTTGGAAAAATCATGAACAGGGCATTGCCATATATAGCAGAGTGAAATAACAATTGCAAAATATAGAAATGATCTTCCGTCTCTCAAATATTTTCAATTATTTGCAATATTAAATTAAGACAGACGAAAGATCTTCTTCCGTCTGAAGAGTATGAATGGTCAAAAGTACCCTTCTTCCATTTCTCTCTCTCTCTCTCTCTTTTTAAAAAAATCAAAATGGAGAGACGGAAGATCTTCTTCTGTCCCTTTCTTTTCTATTTTTTTCGTCATTTTTTTAAATGGGAAAGAGATATGGGAAAGAGACAGGTGATTTTTTTCCCCTTCACTTTTTGTCCTTTCCTAAAATTAAAATTAAAAAAAAAGGAAGAGGATCTTCTGGCTGGGCAAATTTTAAAAAAATCCCCCAGACGGAAGATCATCATCCGTCTGGGTAATTTTTTTAATTTTTTTAAAATTTGTCGCGCGACCAGTCTGGCTCTAAATTTATTTTTATTATTTTTATTATCAAACAGAACATAATCTTCCATCTATCGAATTTTGGGTATTAAAAAAATTATTTATTTTATTAGACGGAGGATATTCTTTCATCTGTATATTTTATTTTATTTTTAACCCAAATTTTGGCTTTAAAGATAGCAGCGCAACTCTTCTATTTCCATTTTCCTATTGCCAAATACCTATAATATAGAAGCAACGATAGTGGATGCTCTAACCCCTACATTAATTTCTTCAGTAGGTTTTGATTTGGAGATTACATCCAGATCAGTTTCTGCCAAAGGCACGTCGGCATCAGTATAAGTAATCAATTCCCTGCAACGGATGCACGCATAAAAACAATATAAGTTAATTAAAGGAAAATTCATGTATGCTGTGCATTAAATTAGCTAATGTGAAATGTAAATACCACACAGTATTGGATATCAGAAGAATGATGTGTGTTAGGGTTAGGGAATTATTGTTTTGATTTGGTTTTTTTTTGGTTTTTTTAATAGATGTGTAGAAAAAACCGGCTTCTCAATTAATTAATCCAAATGAATGAAATCTACTCATTTCAATCTCCTCATATCCAATTGTCAGAATCAGTGTTTATCATTTTCCCATTTAAGAGTGTTTCTCATTGGATCACTCCTATATATATATATATATATATATATATATATATATATATATATATATATATATATATATATATATATATATATATAATGGAAACATGGTCTTTTATTTACAACTAATTATTGTCATACTATTCAAACTTGAGCTACATAATTATTGATTTACTGTTTACAAGGCTTTTCATATGCTGTATCGTTTTGAAGACGTGCCATAGGCACGTGCCCACGAGCAAATCTAGTTATAAAACAAAACTAGAAATGTTGTTCAGCGCTGAAATAACATAGGTATCTCTAATCCCAAGACAAATGCAAGGATGACACTGAGACCTGGCAATTAGGTTCTAATTGTCAAATACAACGTGCAACCACTACAGGTGATTTAAATGTCTTTTTGAATTACCGGGCAAGTTTTTTGTAATAAATTGAAAGAAAAATTAAAAGAACATAGAAAATTGTATTCCCCCAAAACTTCTTTCTTATTCATGTTCATAAACCCTCTACTTATAGGCTTACATGATATAAATAAACAATTATATCATTTACAATATATGTTACAAGACTCTTCATATGATGTATGTAAATGAATGTTTAAAGCTTATGCTACAAGACTCTTCATATGATAAATGTAAATGAGTGTTTATGGTGGTCATCCACTATCATGTACTTACAATACTGAATACTCACACATGGATGTCCACCATATATGGTACATGCCTCGTTGAAACCTTGCCAAGAAAATCCAATGGGATAAAATCTGATCAAAGTGGAACAAGAGTACATATCCGCGTGAGATGGTGACGAGCGTGCGACACTGCCTCATTAAAACCTTGCTAAGAAAAATCTAGCGGGACAAAAACTTGGACGAAGGAAAAAGAGTACAGTGTGAAGATATTATTGATGACACGCTCCCCCTGATGTTGGAAAAATATCCTTATGCTGACATATTCCAATATTGTAGGCCATCTTTCAAAAAGTTGTAGTTTGTAGTACTTTAGTGAATATATATGCGCAGTTGTCGTTTGATTGTATCTTCTTAACATCTATGTCACCATTTTTCTGAAGCTCGTTTTGGTGAAATATTTTTGGTCCATCACCTTTGATATAACCATTTTGGATTTGTGCAATACAAACAACATATCATCATACAACATTGTTGACATGTCCATGATGGAAGCTAATCCACATGTTTCTGGAATATGCTGTATCATGGATCTTAACCACATGCATTCACAGCTGGCTTCATGTAAAGCTAGAATTTCTGAATGGTTTGAAGAGGTAGCTGTTAAAGTTTGTTTTACTGATCTCCGCGATATAGTAATACCACCATAAGTAAATACATATCATGTTTGTGATCTGCCCTTGTGTGGATCAGAAAGAAACCATCATCAGTATAGCCAACTACTTATGGCAATGACACATTTGAATAGAATTTGCGCATATCAATTGTTTCACGAAGATAACGCAACACATGTTTGAGCTCATTCCAATGCCTTCGGGTAGGTGCAGAACTATAACTTGATAGTAAATTGACAAAAAATACTATGTTAGTCCGTGTGCTATTTGCAAGATACAATGGAGCTCCAATTGCACTCAAATATGGTACTTCAAGGTCAAATAGTTCTACATTATTTGTGTGTGGATGGAATTGATCTTTCTTCACATCAAGTGACCGAACAACCATAGGTATACTCAATGGATGAGCTTTATAAGAATCTTTTTCGTATATGTTGATTGATGGATAAAAATTTGTGTGGTGAATGTTCGATTTGCAAGCCGAGACAAAATTTTGCCTTTCCAAGATTTTTTATTTCAAACTCTTTCATTACATATGTTGCTTTCTTTGTAAGATCTTCGGGAGTTTCAACAATATTTAAATCATCTATATATACAACAATAGTGGCAAATCCATTTCCAGCTCTTTTAATGGAAACACATGGACAAATTAGATTATTTATATATTTTTCTTGTAAGAGATATTCACTAAACTGATTATTCCACATTCGCTCATATTGTCTTAATCCATGCAAAGATCTTTATAACTTAGAATATAACTCATGAGATTTCAGATTATTTGCTTCAGGAACTTTAAATCATTCAGGAATTTTCATATAAACATTACTGTAAAGTGACCCATATAAATATGTAGTGACAACGTCCATGAGTCCATATCAAGCTTTTTAGTGACTGTTAAACTAATTAAGAAATGTAAGGTGATTGTATCTACCACATGGAAGTAGGTCTCATCAAAATCAATTTCAAGTCTTTGTGAGAAACCTTGGGCTGCAAGTCGTTCTTTATATCTTACAACCTCATTTTCTAATTACATTTCCTTACTAATATCCATCTGTATCCAACAGTCTTATGGTGTTCGGACTACTGGTGTAACACCCCGAATTCCAAATAGACTGAATTCGAAGTTCCATAGGATCTTTACACTTTCGTACAATTTTACAAGGAATTAAAACATTTTATACAACAATGATTACATCAACGCAGCGGAATTATAAATTACAACATGATACATGAATTGAATAATAACTTGAGCATTTTTTTAAACAGCATTCATTCTTTGGTCTTGGCATTCACTTTATCCTGCATAGAAACTGTGGGCACGTCAGTTGCATACAACTGACGCTAGGATATAATACATCAATTTCTCATACTTAGAAAACATACACTTATCACAAACAAAGCTAAAAGAGACTATCCTATTGATGTCGTGTGTGAATATGCATTTAGTCCTTAATGCAGTTATTTATATTTAATGACACTAATGCGCACTTGTTCGGATTCTATGCATCCCATACTACATAGATCCGAGGGCAAGCCCTTAATCGTTCTTCATCTTGTAGGGTTGATTCTCTCTCCATGAGTTAAACTACTATGGTAACTAGGTAAGTATTCTAGGTGTTCTATGAGTTACGAGCCCATGTCCAGACATCCTGGAGAGAATCCCACGCCATGACATGACGCATCATGCAGGCATCCTATGGACAATTCGCCTCAGCCATGGAACGATGACACTACGTAGTCACCGAGTACCCCACAAGCGTCGCCACGGTCCCAATATCCTGGAGAAGTATCCACGCCCTGACATGACTCATCATGTGGACATCCTATGAACACTCTCACACCGTAGATCCGAGGCCCTCATACTTATGTTTTTCTCTTACTTTGATCACATCTCCACTATGTGTCTAATCCTTAGATAATTGAATCATGAATAAAATCAATACTCTAGAATTAGCGTTACCTCTACATCGGTCTTAAATATCAATCATTAACCATGACTCAATCTTGGTCTTTATTTATCACATTTCTCTTTCAAAATTTCGTTCATGCCGATGTAAGGACTTAGCTAAAACTCTAGTCTCAATTTTTTTTCATGTTCATTAAAATGAGAGTATTCATATTCAAAAATTTCATAGTTCATCATGTTTCTTTTACTTCATTTTTCATGCACATTTTGCATAGTTTTAAATGATAATCTCATATTTAGTCTTACTCAAATTTTCCATATCAAATCTCATTTTAGAACTCTATAGAAAATTTCTCTATACTCAAAAAAATATTTGTTGTCTTTAATTACAAAAAAGAATCATATTCTAAGAAACTTATTTAATTTCTTCTTCTCCAAATATGCTTCTAATTCTCATTATACAAGTCAAAATATTGTAGAAATAATCTTCATGAAGTCTAGGTATTTTTTAAAGAATTCTAATAATTTTTCTCAATTTTTTACATTTAAAACTACAAAAAAATCAAAACAGGAAAAAAAAATCTAAATCTAAAAAAAATGGCCAAAGCCCCCCCCGGTGAACAGTAACCGCTCTAATTCGCTCCCGAAGACCAGTGAGTCCAAGAGTGACTAACAGTTATATAGAGAACTTATTATATATTTAAGTTTTGGCTTTCGGTTTTGAGTAAAAATCAGATTTTCATAAAAACAGTCTCTTATAAGACTCGAACCCAGACCAACAACTCCGCTCATGAACAGTAATGCACCCAAAGCGCACCCGAAGACCAGCAGGTCTGAGTGACTAACCGGTATAGGAATTGATTAAAATGTTCTTGTATAAACTGCACTGAAACTAGTTCTTCTTTTAGCAAATTCGATTTTTCTCATTTTATTTGTACTTATAAAATCTAGATCATTTTCAAAATATTTCTTTGAAAAATAGTAACCTGCATTTTATTAGATTGTCAAAAATCTCATTTTTACACATAGTAGATTATTTTTCTTTAGTTCTTTGACGAAGTGGGTCATGAATACCATCTCGACCTAGAAGAATTTCTTTTTAGAAGAATCATTTATTAACATATTCCTTTTTTCATTCACAATGTTTTCATACTCTTGTTTTTCCATTCTTTAACAAAATCAAGTTCTTAATTTAGTCCTATTTTTACAAAACTAATCTTTTTCTTATGTTTCAAGGAGACAACATAGTTGATAATCTAGTGATTACAATATTATTCATAAAATGCAATTAAAACATACTTATTGCAACTAATCAATTTTCCTCACAATCCATAGACATTATTTTGCATTCTACAATTCATTCATAAGTGTAATTTTTCACATATTGCATTCTACAACTCATTCATAGCAAAATTTTATATAATCATGTTTCATCAATCTATCATGCAAATATATTAACCGAGCATCATAACAAATCTTAATTAACACAATTCAATTCATTTTACTAACTTTTAATGTAGTTAAACTTACTAGTTTCTTCAAACAAGTATAAAGCAAAATTTTCCTACTTGTTTTTAACATATTCACAATTTAAAATCCTAACATGGTATCTATGTTAGAAGTTTGAGAAATTGCCCACCTTATTGAAGAACAAAAGAAAAACTCCTAAGAAACTCCTTGAACGCACGAATGGTTCCCTTCTCCTCCTAGTTGTGCCACCAAATTTGAGCCTTCTCCTATTGCTAGAGTGAACCCGAGCTCACCTTCCTCTTGATGTATGCCCGGCCTCCAAGGTTGCAAGAGCACAAAAACACACACCTCTCAATCTTTTTACTCACACTACTCTTTCTTTTCCTCACAATTTGTTTCCTTTTCTTTTCTCTTCTCTTGTAAATTTTCTAGTGTAAGCCATGAAGAAGATAAAGGGGTATTTATACACAACTCAAGCTTAAATGGAGGGTTGAGATGAGTTTAGATGAGAGGCTAGGGTGCATTTAGGAGTTAGAACAACTACCCACCATCACACAACCACCTCACCACTCTCTCCATCTCTCCCACACTCTATGCATAATCTGGCCACCCCTTCTCTCATGCATTCCACGTGCTTGTGCAAAGCACGTGTCACACTATGCATACTACAAAATTAGTTATACATTAAATTGTTAATTTAATTATTACTTGATCAAGTCTACACTACAAGTTGTACTAATTATCATTACAATTAACTAGTGGGCCAATTAGGTGGGCTAGAATTCATGGGCTCTGTAATTAAATTAATTAGTTTATTTAAGTGGGCTAGAATTAGACTATTAGGCCTAAAGATTAAAATAGGCTTTAATTTAAAAGAGATGAAATGTTTATTCATGAAATAAGAATTCTTTTTAAAGTTAAAATACACATTAAATTGCACGTGCAAGACACGTAGAAAATAAAAGAAAAAACTTTACATTAATTGAAAAATTCAGGATGTTACAATTGGCCCAATTACTTTACGGTTTTCCAAAGAATTTAGTTCAGCTTGAATTACTTCTTTCCATTTTAGTCAATTTATGTCGACATTGTTGAACAGTTATTAGATCTGGATCCCCATTATCTTTTACAATGTCTAAATCAACGGTATGTGCGAAAATGTGATCAACAATAATATCATCTCTATTCCAAATTTTCCTTATACTTGTGTAATTTGAAGATATCTCTTCATAATTTAGTGTTTCTTCAATATGTGCCTTTTAAGGGGCTTTCTCCTCGTCAACTTTGGATTCATCAGTCTATGTATTTTCTAATGTATTTTCCTGCTTTTGGACATTTTCCTTTTGGACATTTGGTGCCATTTTCTTTCGAGGATTTTTATCTTTTGCACCAATAGAACGTCCATGCTTCTGGCGTGTTTTTGATAAATTATCATGTTCTCTTTTAGGGATATCAATTCGTACTGGAGAATTTATTGGTAGTATATGATATTTTGTTACTTTTTGTCGCATTAGTAAATGCATTTGGCAATTGAATTGCAATTCTTTGCAAGTGAATAGTTCTTCTAACTTCATGTTCACATTGATTTGTATATTGATCAAGATGAGACATTGACGATACCCTCTATGTAATTTCATATTGTTCTTATGGAAGCAGTGTTTTTTTCTCCCCTAACAGCGGAAAAATTGTCTCAACGAAATTGAAATCTGCAAGTGTATCATAAACATATCACCCATCAAAGGTTCTAAATATTTTATTATAGATGAAGAATCGAATCCAATACAAATTCCAAGAAGTATTTGAGGCCACATTTTAGTTCTTTAGGCTTGAAAATTTTGGACATAAATAGTACAACCAAAAATTTTCAAATGAGAAATATTAGGCTGCTGGCAAAAAACTAGTTGTAATGGTAAATATTGATGATGAGCACTTGGTCGAATACGAATCAATGTTGCTGCATTTAATATGGCATGTCCTCAAGTAGAAGTTGGTAATTTTTATTCTAAAAGTAAGTGTCGAGCAATCATTTGAAAATGTTTAATAAAAGACTGTCAATCCATTTTAGGTATGCATATGAGCAACTTGATACTCAACACCGTTGGCAGTATACATGCAGTAAGCATCAAATGCTGGGGATGTCAATTCTCCGGCATTATCAAGATGAATTGCCTTAATCAGATAATCAGAAAATTGTGCCCTCAGTTTACTATTTGTTCAAGTAAAAAACAATTGATCGAGTTGAAAGTAAGCAAACATGTGACCATCTGGATAATGTGTCGAACAAGACCATAATATATCTAAATGGCGCACATGTTGGATGAATATGTCCACATGTATGCCATTGGATATGTTGTAAATACGTTGGTGATTCACTAAAAACCCTTATTGGGGATGGTCTCACAATCACTTTTGTTTTTAAGCAAGCTTCACAAAAACAATCACTTGATAAATGAATTTTGTGATTCTTTAATGAATGTCCATTAGATTTATCCATTATTCGACACTTCATTGTTGATCTCAGATGGCCAAGTCGGTCATGCCAAAGCATAAAAATCATTGTGTCATTGAACTTCTGATTCATCACAACGTTTGACTCTATTGGCCTTATGGTTGTAAGGTACAGTTCGTATGAATAAGTAGGAAGTTTTTCCTTTACATGCTTCTGGCATGAAATTCCAGAAGTGATATACAAATATTCCGTATCTCTTTCATTCATAGTTTCGATATGGAGTCCATTAAGATGTATGTCTTTAAAACTAAGCAGAATTCTTCTAGACTTGATAGAATATAATGCATATTGATATAAATATTTGTTCCCCTAGATAAATTATATAAGATCTTCCGGAACCATTAATCAGGTTTGCATTTCCTGAAATAAATCAAGTTCGAAAAATACTTTTTATTTCAAAGAATTGTATGTAGCAATGTCATAAATACCTGACACTCAGATCCGACCCAGACCTAAACCGACCTGGTCCATTGCGGGTCAGGTCCGGGTACTAAAATAAGACCCGTTGCACTTTCGTGTTTGGGTCTGCTCAAAATAGACCTGATCCGGATCCACACCCGGATATAAAATCCCCTAATTCCCCACTCACTTCCCAAAAAGAAAATAGCAAGGAGAAAAGAAGAAGTAGCAGACCCGATCTCCCTCTTCTTCCCGACGTTAGCCGCCCGCTCCCCGCTCCCCGCTCGTTGCTTGTCGGACCCAACGGGTAAGAATTTTTTAATAGGACTTGATTCTCACTGGTCGGGTTTGGGTCCAATATTTGGACTCGTAGCGTGTCGAGTCCAAGTCCAGGCAGTGCAGGACCCGACCCAACTCGATACCAGTACTAATTGTATGTGTCGTTCCACTGTCTACTAGACATAATATTCCATCTTTCATCTTGGAATTTCGCAAAGCACTGAAATTTGAGATGTATCTTCATATATAAAAAAATAAGTTGATAATCAAATTAAAACAAGAAAATAACTAAAAAAGAAGATATTTATTTATTTGATCATGATCACTTATTGAATTGAAAACATAAAAGCTACAAGTTAAAGAAAATGCGAAAATTAATATTAAAAGACAACATCTATTTTAAATAACATATAATCAAGCTAGTCAATATTGACATTTCCATCCTTAATGTTCTCATCACCAATATTGTCATTGTTATCACCATCCTTTCTATTCTCAATTGGATAATCAACTCCACTTGGTTCCGCAAAGAAATCAAAAACATCGGAATGGATGTTCACAACAGGTGCTTCAAAATGATCATCATTGAGATCATCAAAATCAGTGAAGTTGTTCTATTTCTCTTTTTCTTTTTCCTTAATATATGTTTGATAAAGATCAACAAGATGTTTGGCCGTACGGCAGATACGGGACCAATGACCTTTATACCATACCTATAACAAGATTCATCGTTTCTATTTTCATAGTTAATTTGCCAACTTTTTCATTTTCCATGTTTTTTACTATTGCTCCACTTCTGGTGAGAGTATGCATTTTGCTTAGTTGAGCCATATTGGTTGTACTCACCTCGATTTTTGGGATTATAACGACTACGAATACGACCACGGCCACGGCCACACCCGTAAGTGCTAGCATTTGCTTCAGGAAATGACTTGTTTGCAATCGCTTCAGGAAATGGTTTTGTGCCAGTTGGGTGGGACTGATGGGTTTTCAGCAAAAGTTCATTGTTTTATTCAGCAACAACGAGACATGAATATGTTGTGAATATTTTTCGAAACTCCTTTTATGATATTGTTGTTGCAAGAGCATGTTTGATGCATGAAAGGCTGTGAATGTTTTTTCTAATATATTATTTTCAGTAATATTATCTCCATATAATCTCAGTTGGGAGGCAATTTTGAACATTGCATAATTGTACTCACTCACATTTTTGAAATCTTGCAAGCGCAAATGAATCCAATCATAACGAGCCTTTGGGAGTATCACGGTCTTTTGGTGGTCATACATCTCCTTTAATTTTTTTCACAGCTCAGCAGGGTCTTTCACCCCAAGATATTCAGATTTCAGCTCTTCATGAAGGTTGATGACGAAGGAATATCATTGCTTTGTACGATCCTGCTAGGATGTTTCATTTTCTTCCTTGATGGTGTCACCAAGGTTCATGGTATTCAAGTGGATTTCAGCATTAAGTACCCAACTCAAATAGTTGTATTGAAAACAGATTTGGGGGAATATAATCATTTTTCTTATTCATCTATATTTCTCTACTGTATACATCTATATATAAGAATTACATTCTTGGAGAAGAAGAAAGGAGATTGAGATAAGATTGAGGAGATGAGAGATTTGGGAAATCTGTTTCCTATAGACTAGGAAACAAAATATACACATTATCAATTACTATATTTCAACACTCCCCTCAAGTTGGTGTATAGATATTGAATATGCCCAACTTATCAACAAATTTCAAGAAGAGCCGATTCGAAACTGCCTTGGTTAGAATATCTGTGAGCTGATCTTCTGACTTCACTTTAGATATCTCAATGACTTCCTCATCTAATTTTTCTTTGATGAAGAATCTGTCAACCTCTACATGTTTCATCCTATCTTGCTGAACTGGATTAGCAGCAATATCACACGTCGCTTGAGTATCACTATACACTTTCATAGGTTCATTCGGATCACAACATAAGTCCTACAACAAGAGTTTCAGCCATAAAACTTCAGCTATACTTAATGCTACTCCGTGATACTCAGCCTCTGCACTAGAGCGTGCAACGACATTTTGCTTCTTGCTTCTCTATGTAACCAAATTTCCTCCAACAGAGGTGAAATACCCTGAAGTGGAGCGCCTATCAACAACAGATCCTGCCCAATCGACATCAGTATATACCTCAACCTTCAAGTGACCATGTTTGGCAAACAAGATCCCTTTTTCTGGTGCACACTTTATATACCTCAGAATTCTCATTATGGTATCCATATGTTGTTCACTAGGTGCATGCATAAATTGACTCACCACACTTAAGGCATATGACAAATCTGGCCACATATGTGCAAGATACATCAGCCGTCCTACCAATCTATGATATCTTTCGTTATCACACGGCACCTGGTCAGGATTATTGCAAAGTTCAGTCATTTTTCTAACGGTGTATCAATAGTTTGACAAGCGGACATTCCCGTTTCCTTCAACAAATCCAGAGCATACTTTCTTTGAGACAGAAATATATCTTTTATAGAGCGAGAAACTTTAATTCCAAGGAAATATCTCAAAAGGACAAGATCCTTCATTTCAAACTCTTGTGACAAGTAGTTCTTTAATATCTTTCTCTCCTCAAAATCATTTCCAGTTACTATCATATCATCCACATATATAATGAGAGCAGTAATCTTACCTTCTTTCCTTTTTAGGAACAGGGTATGATCTGAGTTACTCTGAAAATATCCAAATGTCCTCATTGATTTTGTAAATCTCCCAAACCAAGCTCTTGGTGACTACTTGAGACTATACAGTGCTTTCTTCAATCGACACACTTTATTACTGTGTTGGACTAGTCTTTTGGATCTGGTCTGTAATATAGCTTTCCATGTCTAACCCCATAACCAATCGTCTTGCGAGTCTGAATATCCTTAAACACACAATGGAAGGGCAAAAAACCACAATACAATGTAAAGCAGTAGTTATTTGAGTAATAGATAATAGGTTAAAATTCAAGGAGGGGACAACTACACAATATCTAAGGTCAGGTTTTCCGTAAGAGATATGGAACCCTCGCCAGTATCGGTGGCAAGATCAGCATTGGCAGTGGATACACTAAATTTGGTGGATGGTTGTAAGGTTTGGATTGTCTAAAATCAAAAGTCATATGGTCGGTAGCACCTGAATCAATTATCCATGCATTATTCATAACATAGGCAAAAATATTATATACCTTACTATCATTACCTGCAGCAGTGACTAATATAGAGGTTGATCTAATACTCTTTTTAGCCCGATCGGAATCTCCAATGGCGACAGTGGATTGATTGCAATTCTTCTTCCGAGTATCCCTGCTATGATCCTAGTCCTCCGAATAGCCGATAATCTTATAACAACAAATTTTGTGTGACCGATCCTGCCACAATGAGTACACTTCCTTGACTCATATGATACTTTTGGTCCGATGGTGAAGACCAGCAAATATCAACACAACAAGCACTACTAACGGCAACACAACAAGCAGCACAGCACCACACCAAACACTAATGGTGCCAAACAACAAACTGATTGAGAAACATCGAACACCCACAACACTCAACAACACCCAACAACAGCAAACACCTAACAACAGCAAACACCCAACAACAGCGAACACTAACAACACCCAACAACAGCAAACAGCAAAGAGCAAACAACAAACGACAGATCAGATCTGATCAAAATAGATCTGACTTCAAAACAGTCTTGAACTTGATGAAGATGGTGGTTTCGATGGGTGAAGGCGGTGGAGGTGTCGGGATTCGACGACAGCAAAGACGGCAAAGAGAAGGGAGTCGGGATCTCGACGGGAGAGAGGAGCTTCAGAGGTGTTGGGATCGGGGGTCTCGATGACGACAGAGAAGGGTGTCGAATGTCAGGGCTGTCGGGGACTTCAGAGACGAAGGTGAAGTGTTTCGGAGTTTGGTGAATTGGGAGATTTGGATCGGTTGTCGGTGACTGGTCAGGATGAAGTTCGTCTGGATCGGGATCGGTGGTGATTAGATAACAAGAAAAAGAAGAAGAAAAGGTTCAGATCTTCTTCTTTTTTTCTTGCTGTCCACATGGCCTAGATCTTGTTTGGCTCTTATACCATATTGAAAACAGATTTGGGAAAAAATAATAATTTTTCTTATTCATCTATATTTCTCTACTGTATACATCTATATATAAGAATTACATTCTTGGAGAAGAAGAAAGGAGATTGAGAGAATATTGAGGAGATGAGAGATTTGGAAAATCTGTAGCCTATAGATTAGGAAACAGAATATATACATTAGCAATTACTATATTCCAACAAGTTGTTGCCGAAAATGTCAAGTGTGACGAATTCAAGTTTCGTGAGATTCGACATGTTGAATAACTCTACAATACAAAACTAGTCAACTTTAGAACACAATATAATATGAAACAAGATGATAAACATGTGAAATAATGAAAAATAATAAATAGTACTCATTCACGAAACTACAGGTTCAAGTTATCATTTTTGAAGCTTCATGTTCCAAAACAAAATCATATATATATACACACACAAAATAATATGAAACAAGATGATAAACATGTGAAATAATGAAAAATAATAAATAATACTCATTTTCACGAAACTACAGGTTCGAGTTATCATTTTTGAAGCTTCAAGTTCCGAAACAAAATTATATATATATATATATATATATATATATATATATATATATATATATATATATATATATATATATATATATATACACTAGATTTTCCCATGGGCACGTGCCTACGGCACGTCTTCGGAACGATATAACACACGAAAAGCACTGTAAACAGTAAAACAACAATTATGTAGTTCAAGTTTGAATAGTATGACAATAATTAGTTGTAAATAAAGTCCATGTTTCTATTAGTATATGTTGAAAAATAATTATAAATGAGGGTGTAAAATCCAACTTCTTAGAACTTTAAGGGTGAAAAATGATGAAATTTAACTGTTGAAGAAATATTTGCTATTTTTAATATAACATTTGCAATAAAAAGACATAAAAATTCTGAAAGTTTTACAAACCTGAAATCTTAAAATCTAAATTTGTAAGTAAATAAAGAAAGAATGGGAGAGAGAGAAAGATAAAATTATGAAAAAGTGAAGAGAGAAGAGAGAAGAGATAGATAGTAATAAAGTAATGAGTTTTTTAGTTTTGGGGGGGGGGGGGGGGGGGGGATTTAATTTTGGGGTTTAAAATTTTGGGCGGAAAAATATGTTTTGAGAGAATCAATCTAGGCCATTGGTTTTAGGGGAGATTGAATGAGAGCCACTTGATAGCTTTATTTGTAATTTATTATTATTATTATTATTATTATTATTATTATATATATATATATATATATATATATATATATATATATATATATATATATATATATATAGGGGGAAAGGGGTATAAGCAACTTGCTCATTTGGTAAATAAGCAATTGATGATGTGGCATACATGTGATTGGAAAAGCCTTAAAAGGGTTAGTTGTCCAATGTATCACATGCATGCCATATATATCGGAAAAAGGGATATGAGCAACTTGCTCATTTAGTAAATGAGCTCGGAAAAAGGGATATGAGCAACTTGCTCATTTAGTAAATGAGCAATTGATTAAGTGGCATGCATGTGATACATTGGACAACTAACCCTTTTAAGGCTTTTCCAATCACATATATGCCACATCATCAATTGCTTATTTACTAAATGAGCAAGTTGCTTATACCCCTTTTCCCATATATATATATATATAGTCGATACGAAGGCCAAAAGGCCGAGTGCACACTGAGGCTAGTGCACAACGGAAAATATGATGTATCTTTCGTTGTGCACTAGCCTCAGTATGCACTCGGCCTTTTGGTCTTCGTATCGACGATCTGAACCGTTCACATTGATATACACGTCTATATTAGTCTAAATATGTAAAATCAAGTCTTTTGAAATTCATTTGTCCATCCATCATGTCATTTTAAATAAAAAAAGATATTCAACCATACAATTTTGTAACACTTCAGCATGGACACATGAATTTCAAATAACTTGATTTTACATTTCTAGACTAATTTAGACGTATAGATTTATGGGAATGGTTCAAATCGTTGATACGATGGCCAAAAGGCCGAGTGCACACAGAGGATATTGCACAACGGAAGGGGACTCACTCACTCACACACACACACACGCACACGCACACATGTACACTGTAAGATGAGGAAAAATTCCAACTTTGCCATATTTACTCCGATAATGGACCCTAAGGGGGGAAAATTGCATTCATTGTTATTCCTTATGTATCATTTTTGCAGATAGGGCCTACGATATGTTTGTAACGCTCTACACAAACACATACTAACAGGGGACTTTTTTGCCATACTATGCCACTTTTTGAAAATATTTGCGATTATGGGCTAGTTTCGAAACTATTAGTGCTCATGGGCTACTTGGTGCCACATCAGGATCGGCCGCTATTCTCATTAGCGGCTATTCACTTTGAAAGTCGCTAATGGGAATAACGACCTATGTTTTAAAATATTTGAAATTTTTTATTTTTTGTCGCTATTTCCACTAGCGACCAAAGTATATATGAGGTCGCTAATGGGATTAGCGATCTCAAATGAATGTATTGTGACACTTAGCGATTTTTAGAGAATTTTTGCACTCTTGGGAAAAATAAAAATAAAAGTGAGGTCGCTAGTCCGAATAGCGACCTCAGTAGAAGACTAAATCTCTTTACTGTCTGTAAGATTTACAAAATAATCATCCAACTAATGTCGCCATTGGGAATACCGACCTTAGTATACTTGGGTCATTATTCGCAATAGCGACCTCAGTAGGAAACTCAATTTACTTATTCTTTGTAAAACTTGTAAAATAGTCACACAACAAGGCCTCTATTTGGAATAGTGACCGTAGTACAGTAACGGTCTCTATTCAGAATACCGACTTTAGTACAACTATGATCTCTATTCCGAATAGCGACCTTTGTACAACTAAGGTCGATATTCCAAATTGCGACCACACTTTCAAAAATAAATTAATTGTTATTTTTTCAAAGAGCAAAAGCTCTCTAGATTTTACTAAGTGTTAGAATATCGTTCATTGAAGGTCGCTAATCTCATTAGCGACTTTATATATACTTTGGTCGCTAATAGGAATAACGACATTAAACATAAATTTCAATTTTTTTAAAATAGAGGCTGCTATTCCCATTAGCGACCTCTAAATAGAACATGCCGCTAATGAGAATAGTGACTGCTGCTGATGTGGCACCAAGTAGTCCACGAGCGATAATAGTTTTGAAACTGGCCCATAATCACAAATATTTTCAAAAAGTGGCCTAGTATGGCAAAAAATTCTTAACCGGGAGTGTATTGATAGACACTTGGAAAATAAGAAAGATACCGTACGTGATCCCATAATTATTTGGGACATGAAAATCATTCCTCTTTCTGTAATTGCTCTTCTTAATGGAACGCGCTGCACCTTTTTTCCCATTGTTTATTGCAGACAAGAAAAAACCCGGTTGGCTAGTGAACCCTATAGCAAAGATGGCACAAAAAAGATAGGAAACTAATGGAAAGATTTGTGTGTGGGCCCGCGCAGCCGGGCAGTGGCTAGAATATGAAACCAGGGTCATCAAATGTGGTTATAGAATGTTAGGACCAGGTCTTCAAGGAAAACATAGCGGATATTACAAGTCACACTTAAAATGTAGGACTACAGTATGTTTACCAGTCAAAGCAGCAATATTGTAGATACAACTTTAACTCATATCATATGGATAATGAATTTTTTATTGATTTCGGAAGCTATTCTTTAAGCAGTACTCTTCTAGCTTTTTATAAAGATAATGCATGTCACATTTGAGATGACAGGGAAAAAAATAAAAGAAATATGATAGATTTAAGAAAATACCTCTTCCAAGCGACCAAGCCTTTGTTCTTCTCCTTCTTCCCTACCTCTAAGGATGTAAAATGGGGCGGGCTCATCCGGCTCAAGCCCATCAGTCCTCCCTAAGGGCTGGGATCGGGTCTAGTCCCGTCACCTTTGAAAAAGCTAGCTAGGTTCTAAGCCCGCCCATAGATCCGGGTTTTTATAGGGCCTATGTACATGCCTGATGTCCCAGCCTAAAATCCAGACCAGTATATAATGTATGACATTTTTTTTAATATATAAGAAACATACTATATTTTTTTGTTAGAAATATATTATATTATACATTTTTATAGCTATATATATATATATATATACATATATATATATATATATATATATATATATAATATCTTATGTTTCTTAACAAAATAATTACATATTTTCTACACTTAGTATTTTTAAGTTATATATTTATGTATCATACATAAATTTATAACATCACATTGTCCAATGGGGAAGGGACTAAGGCCTGGGCCCATGATCCGGGTCAAAGCCCGAGCCTATGGGTTGGGCTTCCAACTCCAAGCCCATGTCCTACACTTAAGAGGGCCGAGCTAGGCTTTTGGCGGGCTTAATCAGTAGGCGTGTGATTTTCGGCTTTTTTTTACATCCCTACCTAACTCTCTTTTTTCTTTCAATTTCTCCAATCACTCTATGATGGGGTTAAAATCATGGCTAATCAGAACCGTGCGATCCTCGCACGGATCTCGGAGACGCGGGAAGGATAAATTGTTCTCTAATAACTATAGACCTACAGCCCGAACATGGGCCATCCTTAGGCCCATAGTCAGAAATTGCAGCCCGCTGGCAATCAGATCCCTTAAAATCAGGGAAATGATTAATAGTTCAGATCCTTAATCAAAGGGATCGGTTCAAATAAGTTAAGGGATTCTCCCTTAACTGCTCCTATACATGCCTATAAATATACACCTCCCTCCTTAGTTACCAGGTAATCACAATTCCAGTAATTAAAACCTATGTTTGACTTCTGGTAAATGAATTGATCGCCGGAGAGTCTGTCACCGAGTCACCCCCAGTGTTTGAAGCTGTCCTTTCAGGTTTTAAGCGGGATGCCAGCCAATGCAACCATCATAACCTCCATCAAAATCCACAAATACTAGCCCCACATCTGGATTTGATCAAGGGTTGAAATCTAAGCCTTCCACAAAAATACAAGAACTCATTATTAGTTACTCTCACACCCAAAAAAGTAGCACCACTCCATATATTCCCTCTCGTGAGTCCAAATTCTTTCATCGTCAACTCTACCATTCAATTATGCATTAAATAGAGATGTCATCATTTATATCCAGCCTATGGATGTAAAATGAGTCGGGCAGATCCGGCCCAAGCCTGTTGGGCCTTCCTACGGGTCGGGCTCAGACCTAGGTCTGCCACCTTTGAAAAAGCTAGGCCCTAGGCCTTTTGGAGGGCCTATGGACGGGCCTAAGGTCCGAGCCTAAAATCTGGGCTATTATATAATGTATGGCATTTTTTATATATAGTTACATATACTATATATTTTTTTAGAAATATATTATATTCTGAACTTTTATAGCGATATATCATGCATATATATAATAACTTCTTATATTTCGTAACAAAACAGTTGCATATTTTCTACACTTATTATTTTTAAGTTATATATTTATGTACCATACATAAATATATAACTTTACATTGTCCAATGGGGTCGGGCCTAAGATCTGTACTCGTCAGGGCCGACCCTGAGTTTATGGCGGCCCAAGGCAAACTCCCAAAATGAGGCACTCATTTATGTTTTTTTTAAAATTTGTTCAAAAAAATGTGGAATTTTCCCCCCTATATTCTTTATATGTGTGTGTGTGTGTGTGTGTGTGTGTGTGTGTGTGGAGATTTAGGAACCAGAAAAAATATAACGTGCAAAATACATATTATAAATACTAGAAAAAATTCGGGGGCCTGAGGCAGCCGTCACCCTTGCCTCCATTGGGGGGCCAGCCCTGGGACTCGTGATCGGGATCAAATTCCGGATCTATGGACCGGGCTAGACTTCCAACTCCAAGCTCATGTCCGGCCCTTAAAGGGTCAGGCCATGTTTGGGCATTTGTGCATTTTTTTTTACATCCCTAATCCAACCTCAAAAGCCAGTCTTCAAAAATATATCCATAGTCTATGATCAAATGCTTTACGCAACTTAGCTCCTTCAGATTTAAATTTTGTACTTCCCTAACTGCACTCTTACTGACATGAAAAATTGCAGCTCAGCTATTCAGAAAAGTAAGTATTTGAGCAATGAGAGCAGTTGTGATTATTACAAGTATTACCTTTGACCATATGTCTAATGCTAGTCCCTGAGGAGTAAGGGTGGCAATCGGGTCGATCGGACCAGGTCGGGTCGGACCCGTGTGGGTCGAGCCCAAGTCAGGGCGGGCTCGGGTCGGATCGAGAGCTTAACCGGGCCGGGCTGGGTTAAAAATGGTAATGTCAACACGGTCGACCAGCGAATCCTAACAGGTCGAATTCGTTACAGGTTATGGGTCGATCCGGATCACGGGTTGGCCCGATTGAGCATTTTTTGTTTTTTAATTTTTAATTCTTTCTATATATATATATATATATATATATAGAGAGAGAGAGAGAGAGAGAGAGAGAGAGAGTAAGTCTATTAAGAGCTGGGAAGCTGGAATCCTTATCGGGAGCTGGAGATCTCAGCCATCCGATCGATCTTGATCGCGATCGGACGGCTGAGATCGACAACCGCTTATCTTCAGATAGAATCAGGGGTAAAAGGGGTATAATCGAATTCCCCTCTATCACTTATCTTCTCACGCTCTCCTCTCTCCCGCTCTCTATCTATCGAAATCCTAATCCCAGCTCTTATCTTCTCGCGCTCTCTCTCCCGCTCTCGAAGATCGTCCTGCTCTCTTCAAAACCCTAATCCCTATCTCTTCTCTTCTCACGCTCTCTCTCCCGATCTCTATCTTCGAAACCCTAATCCACCTCTCTTCGAAACCCTAATCGAAGAGAGCGAAGTGGAGCTCTCTCTCCCGCTCTCTTTCTTCGTCACCTGTGTAAACCCAATTCCACGATTATAAAGTGTTCTCCAGCCGCTTATCTTCAAATCTGTTGAGTGGTAAAAAGGGTATAATCGATCAGCCCCTATCTCCCTTATCGTCTCAACACCAAAGAAGAGCTCTCACAAGTTCGTTCTCTCTCTTCGACGGAAAACCGAAACAGCGATAAGGGTTTCGATTTCTCAGCTCATTGGGTTCTGCCTCTCTCAGATTCCAGAGGGAAGTGTTTGACTCTCATAAATGCTTTTATGATTTCTATTTAATTTCTTGCATTTTCATTCGGTTTTGTGTGTAGGCATTGATGAGATTGATTTTGATATAAGTTGGTTACAAAATTTTTGGGCATTGAAATTATTATTTTCAAGGGTATTTGGTTGTGTGCCATGATAATTATTTAAAGTTGAATAGAGATTGGGGTATGAGCGGGAGAGTAGATGGTGAAGAAATGAAATAAAGGTGTTTGAATGTCCAATGCTCTCAACACTTACCTTACATTTATGTGATTAGCTCAATTCATCAAATTTTTAGGCACCAATGACACACAATGATTGATGGTATCAGTATAATTTTTGTAACTGACGTTGGATACGTATGTGTTGGATACTCATTTAAGCCTTTTGGTGTTTGATTATCTCCTTCGATGTGTTGGTTTAGGCAGTGATGCAAAACACTTTATGATCTGAATAATTATTTCAATCATGTTTTAAGTATTCTTGATTATATATCTATCATATCCTAGTTGGCGCGGCACTCCAATGCAGCCCTACTTATGAATAATGTGTTCTGAGCCTACTGGTTTTTTTTAGTCTATATATATTCATGAGTAAGTCTATTATGTGTGCTTGGTCGATTGATTGTGAGAAGATAAGAGATAGGGGTTCTTGATTTTACCCCTTTTATCCCCAAATATTCTGAAGATAAGCGGGATCGAATATGAGTCGTTCCATCGCGATCAATCGCGAACGAATGGCTAAAAACCCCCGCTCTGGATAAGGATTTCAGCTCCCAAGCTCTTAATAGACTTACTCTATATATATAAGACAGTTGATGATAAGCTCTGAACAACACAAACAGAACATGAAGTATCAAATTTTGTCAGCTCAGAACAAATAGAAACTATATTTTTTTTGGTAACTGATGTAGGATGCGTATGTGTTGGATACTCATTTAAGCCTTTTGGTGGTTGATTCTCTCCTGTGGTGTGTTGGTGTAGGCAGTGATGCAAAACACTTTATGATCTGAATAATTATTTCAATTTGTTGTATTTATTCTTGATTATATATCTATCATATCCTAGTTGGCACGGCACCCCAATGCAGTCCTAGTTATGAATAGTGTGTTCTGAGCCTACTAGTTTTTTTAGTCTATATATATTCATGAGTAAGTCTATTATGAGAGGAGGTCGATTGATCGTGAGTAAGAAAGAGAGATAGGGGTTTTTGATTTTACCCCTTTTACCCCGAAACATTCTCAAGATAAGCGGGATCGAAGATGAGTTGTTCGATCGCGATCAGTCGCGAACGAATGGTTAAAAACCCCAGCTCAGGATAAGGATTTCAGCTCCCAAACTCTTAATAGACTTACTCTATTTATATTAGACAGTTGATGATAAACTCAAAACAACAGAAACAGAGCATGAAGTATCAAATTTTGTAAGCTCCAAACAACAGAAAACTAGATTTTATAGTAACTGACGTTGGATGCGTATGTGTTGGGTACTCATCTGAGCCTTTTGGTGTTTGATTCTCTCCAACTGTTTTTTGGTGTAGGCCGTGATGCAAAACACTTATGATCTCAATAATTATTTCAAGCTTGTTGTATTTATTCTTGATTATATATCTATCATATCCTAGTTGGCGCGGCACCCCAATGCAGCCCTAGTTATGAATAGTGTGTTCTGAGCCTACTGGGTTTTTTTAAACCACATGTTCAGTGTCTGTTGTTCTGAGCTTACAAAATTTGAAACTTCATGCTCAGCTTCTGTTTGTCTTGAGCATACACAATTTGATACTTCATGTCCAGTTTCTCCTGTTCATTTTCTGTTTGTTCTGAGTTAACAAAATTTGATACTTCATGATGTGTTTCTGTTTGTTCTGGGTTTACCAAATTTGATACTACATGCTCTGTTTGTGTTTGTTATGAGCTTACAAAATTTGATACTTCAGACTCTGTTTTTGTTAGTTTTGAGCTTACAAAATTACACACTTCATGCTCTGTTTCTATTTGTTCTGAGCTAACAAAATTTGACACTACATGCTCTGTTTGTGTTTGTACTGAGCTTACAAAATTTGATACTTCATGATATGTTTGTGTTAGTTCTGAGCTTACAAACTTTGACACTTCATGCTCTCTCTCTGTTTGTTATGAGCTTACAAACATTTGATACTTCATTATCTGTTTCTGTTTGTTCTGAGCTAACAACACCAGATACTTGTTTCTTAGTTTCTGGTTTTTCTGAGCTAACAAATTTTGAACTTCATGTTCAGCCTCTGCTGTTCTGAGCCTACTATATTTGCTGAATGATATTTTGTGTTCTGAGCCGACTATATTTTGTAATTATTTTGTCTTTTCCAGGTTAAATGAGCTATGTTTAATTTTAATTTCAGGTTGATTTCAGCATGAAGTGCTTCTTGGAGCTATTGAATGCTGGACTACGCGAAAAGTTGATATTTTGAGCAAAAAAATTGTATTTTTGTTGACACTATACAAAAAACTGTATATTAGGAGCAACAATAAGTTATATACTTTCAGTATTTGTAAAGTTTTTCATGTACCTGTGCGTTATTGAACATTGTATTACGTTGTAAAGTTTTTGTTAAGTTTCAGTTTTTTGTAAAGTGTCAGATGTCAAGAACATTTGTTACGTTGTAAAGTTTTGGTAAAGTATTACCTTACAATTCTATGAAGATCGAAATTCTTCCACATATTTAGTTCATTATTGTTTTGGTGTCATGATCGAAATTCTGTGATTGTTTTGGTGTATTACGCAGCATGAATTATCAAATTTTGTAAGCTCAGAACTAACACAAACATATCATGAAGTATCAAATTTTGTAAGCTCAGAACTAACACAAACAGATCATGAAGTATCAAATTTTGTAAGCTCAGAACTAACACAAACAGAGCATGAAGTATCAAATTTTGTAAGCTCAGAACTAACACAAATAGATCATGAAGTATCAAATTTTGTAAGCTCAGAACTAACACAAACAGAGCATGAAGTATCAAATTTTGTAAGCTCAAAACTAACACAAACAGATCATGAAGTATCAAATTTTGTAAGGTCAGAACTAACACAAACAGAGCATGAAGTATCAAATTTTGTAAGGTCAGAACTAACACAAACAGAGCATGAAGTATCAAATTTTGTAAGGTCAGAACTAACACAAACAGATCATGAAGTATCAAATTTTGTAAGCTCAGAACTAACACAAACAGATCATGAAGTATCAAATTTTGTAAGCTCAGAACTAACACAAACAGATCATGAAGTATCAAATTTTGTTAGCTCAGAACAAACAAGAAACACAGCATGAAGTATCATATTTTGTAAGCTCCGAACAATCAGAGACAGAGCATGAAGTATCAAATTTTGTATTCTCAGAACAAACAGAAACACATCATGAAGTATCCAATTTTGAGCGCTCAGAAAAAACAGAAACACAGCATGAAGTATCAAATTTTGTAAGCTCAGAACAATCAGAGACAGAGCATGAAGTAACAAATTTTGTAAGCTCAGAACTAACACAAACAAAGCATGAAGTATCAAATTTTGTATTCTCAGAACAAACAAAAACACATCATGAAGTATCCAATTTTGTTAGCTCAGAACAAACAAGAAACACAACATGAAGTATCATATTTTGTAAGCTTAGAACAATCAGAGACAGAGCATGAAGTATCAAATTTTGTATTCTCAGAACAAACAGAAACACATCATGAAGTACCCAATTTTTTTAGCTCAGAAAAAACATGATACAAACAGAGACAGAGCATGACACATCAAATTTTGTTTCAACTATTTTCATTACAGTCCATACATTGGTTACACAATAAAGAATTCCATTTGTCGAAGACTGTACTGAAGGTATCTCCGGTTCTTCGCTAACGACCTTCTTGTTCTTCCTCTTGAATTCCTGCACAAAATTATTCATCAAATAGAAAAAATGCAAGTACGTATGTGGTATGTTCCTGGAGAGTGTATGTTGAACATGGTTAAAACTTGTAGGCTCAGAACAAGTACAACAAAAAACAGAAAACTGTAGACTCAGATGCAAAAATCATGCCGGCTCAGAATAACACCACCATGAAGTATCAAAATTTGTAAACTTAGTACAAATGCATTTGAAAATGAAGTTGAAAACGGGTAAGCTCAGAACAACTTTTATTGAACAAAAGGGTGAAGTGCCAAATAATTTCAGCTTCCCAGCTCAAAACAAACCCAAATTGAACATGAAGTTCAACACCATCCAATAATCATGAATAAACAAAATCATGCATAAACTTTTCATCACTGCCACATAATAAATCAAGTATAAGTGAGTCAAATGTGAAATTTTGAATTTGTCACTACGGCTGCTTTATTAAGCCACGCCGACTAGCGTCCAAAAAAAATTCAAGCTGTATAAACTTTTCATCATTGCTTACTAACTTGGAATTATAAACTATAAACCAAATATTTTTACCAGCTTTTCGGGTATAAATTTCTTATCGAGCATCTATTTTATTTCCATCATTATTTTACCTGCACACAAAGAAGACATAACGGTTAATTTAATAAATGTGCTATAATGTATTAAAGAACAATAATGGCAGATATGGGTCAGAAATTATTTTAAATCATGTATGACACATACCTTGCAAAATCCACAGAAATAAACCAACAAAGTTTATGCAATATTTGGAGCCTCCTCTGTTATGGGTTCCATTGTTGAAAAAGTAGTAGAAGCTTATGACTCATTTATAGTAGAGTTACACGATTAATATTCACAAAATGAAGATAAGATTATATTATATATAACAAAAATAAACTATAAAGTTTGTATTTAAATACTAACCTTTCCTTTAAAGGACAAGTGCGACTGTCATGATTAACAAGCTTCTTGCACAAATGACACTTTCTTAGTGGTTTCGCAGCCTTCTCCAATGCTTTCTCCTTACCCCCTTTAATTCGCTTCCCACTACCTTTGGTCTTTGCAATATCCGGTACATGAACATGGACTATTTTAGGTAGTGAAGTACTTGTTGCTTGTTGTAATTCTTGGGGCATATCTTGTTGCAATTCTGCAACAACACCAACTAATAATGTTTTAGCCTTCTGGCGCATCTCCTTTTATGAGCGAGCAATCCTCATCACTTTGTTGATTTCATTTGACAACTCCACCATGTCCAAATCTTGTGGACTACCGTAGCTACCAATGATTTCTTCACCAGCATCATCATATACAATCTCGGTAGTTACCGAAGCGGTCCACCTTTTTAAAATATAAGATTGAGGCAGGAAATCAACAAACTTATTCCTCAATACCACAAGGATGTGTCTACAAGGAATTCCCTCCACTTCAAATTTACTACAAGTGCAAGACCCAGCATTGGCCATTCTCTTATAGAACACATCTCTTGTTTTATCAGATTTTACTGACTTTCCCATTCTCCTCACAATATAGTGTCGCACACGACCATCGTCAACTTTCATTAAAGAGGCGTAATTCAAGCTTTCAACTAATTCAGCTTGAAATACATGAAATTTCGCTCTAGTGTACAGCTCAGACATTTGTGTCTCAATTTCAAAATCTGTTTGCAGCTTTGGTTTTGTATGAAGAGTGGTGTAGTCAGCTGCTAACTGATTTTGTCTTTGTTTCCTTATTGCCCTTTCAAACCTCGTGATAAATTCATGTAAAGAATTTTTGCTATTAACATACTTATCCACAAAAGCATTCATACTTTCTGATCTCTGAGTTGTGCGAATTCCAGCAGTAAAAATATGCTTAGCATAAGCTGGTATCCACTTCTCACGAAGCTCATAAATATCAGAAAGCCAAGGATTACCTGTTATTGTAATATGTATCAAGTACTAATACTACTAAAAAATGGTCAAACATAGCTATAATTTATTGAAACAAGTAATACCTGCAATTTGCACATTAGCATTCATTACGTCATTCCATCTCATCTCAAACTCTTCCGGGGTCTTTGATTCCCAAATGCAACTATGGAATGGAATGCTAAAATCATTATTCAGGCCCGGACCACCAAGCTTATCGGGAAGCTTTTTAAGAATGTGCCACATGCAAAGCCTGTTGCTCGAACCAGGAAAACACATGCGGATTGCATTCTCCATTGCAGGATCTTGATCTGTAATGATAACTTTTGGTGGAGACCCACCCATTGTTTCACCCCATTTTTCAAACAACCAAACAAAAGAGTCGGTGGTCTCTTTATTTATGAAAACCGCACCAAAATTGATAGATTGACCATGGTGATTAACTCCAATAAATGGAGCAAAAACCAACTTGTATTCATTGGTATTATATGTGGTATCAAAAATTAGCACTTCACCAAAATGCTTGTAAGCCTTCCTGGAAATTGCATCAACCCAAAACACATGAGTCAATTTGTTGTCTTCATCAACCTTGTAATGAAAACAGAAAGAAGGATTCATCTCTTTTTCCTCTTGCAAGTGCTCCAGCAATATATCAACATCATAAGTTCTCATCCCATCATTCTCTCTTTGCAACGAATTCCTAATATCTTTTTCAGTACAATTAATATTACTGAAATCTTCATTTTCTATTTCCATAAAGGACATAAACTCTGAAGTTCTTATGTTAGCCTCTTTGAAAGAACTAAGTAAACTTTTTTGCGCTTCGGAAACAGTTCTATTACATCTTAAAAATTGTTGCTTTCTAGGTGTAACAAAAACATGGGTGTGCTCTTCAACAAACCTTCGGATTGACCATCTCCTGTCATCGTCCTTTTGCATTCGTATTTGAGCCATACACCCTTCTTTCGTCACAGCCCTTCTCCTTCTCTTGATCAAATTTGAAGAAAACGATTCTTCAATATTGGCAACATTCACACCAACTGTATCTACCGGCTTACCTTGCTTTGAGCATACAAATTATTGTGAATACCTCTCCTTCGTAGTAGTGTCAACCATTGTTGCAAACTTGCGTACTGAAAAAACAACTAATTTTTCATATCTTTTATAAAATTCATATCCTTCGTCTAATGTTGCAAATACTAAACCAACAAATAGTATAGAAGCATCATCAACGTCCCTCCAACCGGACTGAACATCTTGGCTTAGTAATTCTTCATTTTCAACCTTCATCCTTCATAGGAGAATGAGACAACAAACATTAAAAAAAAGCTACAACTTTAAATTAACACAAAGGAAAAAGTCTAACAGACTACATTCTGAAGCTACAAGTAATAAAGTCTTCATACTGAGAGGATATGAAACTTAGTGTTGGAAAAATTTAAGTACGTACAGATTTTGGACAGTTAAATATTTTTCTTTTTTGGGAGAAACATCCATAGTTAAATGGCAAACAACCCTCATCTTCTTCCTCTAAAGTATTAGTACACGTACACAACATGCAAAGGGTTTGACTTCCCAATTTTGATTTTATGGAATTGACAGGCATAAAAAAAACCCCCCATTAACAAAACTATTAGCAGTGATTGAAGCAAATCTCAAAAGAAACAAAAACTAGGCTGCATATTACATGCATTATGTGTGCTTATATGCATGTATCATGTCCACATCTCAAAATTCCATATACTAGTACGAATATTATTTGTTATTCTAAATGTATTAGTACGAATACTAGTACGAATATTATCAAAGCATAATTTAAGGGCTAAAAATATAACAACAAACTAGAAGCATTTGTAAAGGAAATAAAATTTGAAAATGAGCTGAGAAATCGAAACCCTTATCGCTGTTTCGGTTTTCCGTCAGAGAGAGAGAACGAACTTGTGAGAGCTCTTCTTTAGTGCTGAGACGATAAGGGAGATAGGGGCTGATCGATTATATCCCTTTTACCACTCAACAGATCTGAAGATAAGCGGCTGGAGAACACTTTATGATCGTGGAGTTGGGTTTACACAGGTGACGAAGAAAGAGAGCGGGAGAGAGAGCTCCACTTTGCTCTCTTCGATTAGGGTTTCGAAGAGAGGTGGATTAGGGTTTCGAAGATAGAGATCGGGAGAAAGAGCGTGAAAAGAGAAGAGATAGGGATTAGGGTTTCGAAGAGAGCGGGACGATCTTCGAGAGCGGGAGAGAGAACGCGAGAAGATAAGAGCTGGGATTAGGGTTTCGATAGATAGAGAGCGGGAGAGAGGAGAGCGTGAGAAGATAAGAGATAGACGGGAATTCGATTATACCCCTTTTACCCCTGATTCTATCTGAAGATAAGCGGCTGTCGATCTCAGCCGTCCGATTGCGATCAAGATCGATCGGATGGCTGAGATCTCCAGCTCCCGATAAGGATTCCAGCTTCCCAGCTCTTAATAGACTTACTCTCTCTCTCTATATATATATATATATATATAATTATAATAAGTGTCAAAGAGTGAAAGTTTGAAAGAAAATTGTATATACTATTCATTTGAACTTCTATCATTTTTTAAACAAATTTTTTACATACAATTTGCTAGATGTTGTTGGTCTTCAATTTGCTATTGTTGTTGTTGTTCTTCGGATTAGTTACTTCCACTTGTTGACGTGTTGACCCTGATTCCTTAAGTCCTATCTTCAGTCTTTATCAAATCTTCCGTGCACACGAGCATCTCCAATGATTGGGGCTTCAAATGATTCCTGTAATCTGTTAGAACTCTGACACTTGTAGAAAATGCACTTTCTGAAGCAATTGTAAAAACAGAAGGAGTTAGTAGATCTTTAACCAGATGTTTAAGCATATAATAAATATGTTCATATTCTTTCCACCATTGTAGCACATCAATCTTAGCACTAAAGCTCTCACTATCTTGTTGATTATACCAATTTAATTCATTAGGTTGATTAGTCCTAGATTTTTTTGATTGAATTTGAGCAACTAAATTTAAAATGGCATCGTCTAATTTACTCTTACCCTTACCTCTAAAAGTAGATGAAGAAGTAACTATACTAGAACTAGTTGTACAAGTTGTTCAATGTCATTTCAAAGAAAGCTAAAAATGTGTTACAATCAATTTTAGATTCATCTCCAAGCAAAGTAAAATATATTTCAATCAAACTCTTCGTACACGCTAATTTAATATGTGGATCCATAACAGTAACAAGTAGATACAACATAGAAGGAAGACTAAAATACTTAGAAAATTTTAGTGTATGTAGGTTTAACAATATGACCAATGTACATCAGTCATTTCTTGAAAAGTTTGCATCATAGTAATTAGTGAAATAAAAATACTACTAGAAGTATAATCATAAGATTTTGAAAATTTTAAAGTTGTAGTTTTAAAAGGTTCTAAAAATCGTAACAAAGATTCGGCATAATACCATGATTTTTCATTAATTTGAAAATTTTTCATATTTTTGCAAGACAAAAATCATTTATACACGCTTTATATTGAGTAACAACATTTAATAAATCAAAAGTAGAGTTCCATCGGTGTTTAACATCCTTAAGAAATTTTATAAAATGTACACCCCTAAGCTTACACCATTCTTTAAATTGTTGAAGCATAGGGCCACTTAAAGTGATAAAATGTACACAATTTTTAAAGTTATGCACAAATGGTTCGACTATTTTCAATGCATCTTGAACACAAAAATTTAAAATATGACATGCACATCTAACATGAAAAATTTCTAAACATGGAGGAGCTAATTATATTTTTAATGTACTAATTGAAACATTGTTGTTAGATGCAGTATCAAAACTAATACAATTTTTTTTATCACGAATATAAAAGATATCACAAACTTCTAAGATACGATGTTACTAAACCACTATGGGGATACGGCAAAGCCGCAAGTGATATGATCCGCTTTTAAATCATCCAATCACTATCAATCTAATGACAAGTTATGCCCAATATTGAAATATCTTTACAACTTTTCCAACAATCAGAAGATAACAATACTCTACAAGTTAAATTATACAAAAGTGTAATTAAACCGTCTCTCATTTCGTTGTAAAGTTTAAAATAATCGGATTTGAGTGTGTTTTTATGAATTCTTCTAAAATGTGGATTTAGTGCATTTTGGTTAAGTGCATCTACATTCCTACTCTCGGAATAGGAAAATGTAACTCCTCCTTAATAACTAGTTGGGTCATTTCCTATAGAACATTTTCGGGATCATATGGGTGGTTATCTACATGTTCGGTCCTAAGGTAGATTTTTTGTTGGCCGGGTTGGTCTTGTAATAGATCCTTGTGTACATTTTGAATGTTTCGTTTAATTGCACTTGTTTTCTCACCCTTTCTCTATTTGTAACTCTTAGAACAAGTTGTACAAATCTTATGTCCTACACCCGGATTACCCTCTTCGGGGATATAGTCATAATATTTGTGTCAATCACTAGTTCCCCCCTATTTTTTACTATTAGTATGTTCGGTTTGTTGTGTTTGTGTGTCAACATCATGCATTTCTTCTTCTATGTCATATGGAGGGATATCGTGAGATTCTACCATAGGATTCGGTGTAAATTTGGGCTTGTTTGTGGGACTATTGGAGGACGACGTGAATATGTGAAAAAATAACAATTTATTGTCTTCTAATAGTATATGTGAAAAAATAAAAAACAATCTAGGAGACATATGTTAAAAAATATATGTATATAAAATAATAGGAGGGTTGAGAGAGAGAGAAATGCAAAAAACCAACAAACAATTCGTAACAAAAAAATTAGAACCATAAAAAAAATAAAGAGTTTAGAAGGTTGTGTGAATTTTGATACCGTACTCCGGAAATAATCGTATATAAATGAAAGAGAAAATAATTTTAGAAGTAGACGTAGTCGAATGAGAAGTTTAGTAGACGTAGTCACATAGTCGTAGAAAGAGAGAGACAGCTTCTTCGATGAGAGAGTTTATAGTAGACGGAGTTGAAAGTGTTGAATTGACTTGAATTCGATAATATCGAATTGTTCACTTATTTCTTGCTTGCTTCTTTGTTGAAATTTTTTGATTAAATTGAGTAGTAGTATTAGAGAGAGTAAGAAAGTAAGGTGTGAAAAAAAATTAGATTGAAGTTAGGACGTTTTTATAGGCAAACCTAACATGGTATCAGAGCAAACCCTAATCCTTAATCCCTTCTTCCTCTTCTCTCCCTCCTGTCGGCGTCGCCCTCGCACTGCCACCATCGACAATCCGCTCCCGCTCCCCTCCCGTTCTCGTCCATGTCCCATCGCAACCAAACCCCAATCCCGTCAACAACCCATCCCTCTTCTGCAAACCCTTATCCCTAATCCCATTGATCTCCCACTCCCGCCGCCATCCAAAACTCCCAATGTAGCGCCCCGAATTTCTAATATAAAACTTAGAAAATACGTGGCACATTCCCAGCGATCCACTTCAATGTAACAATATACATAGCCCAAAAACTCAAGTCATTTTATTCCAAATTCTGATTACAATAATCTTTTTCAAATGCAGCGGAAATACAAACACATTTGAATTACAACATTCTTTTACAACACTCCTCTTTACAAAATTACACAAGGCTCTATTATATCACTCATAATCTCTAAAGCTAACCCAAGCGTCCAAGCCTCCAACTCTAAGCAACTACCTGTAACACATGAGGCTAGAGTTGAACCCTAACCCCCAAACTAAAGGGGTCAGCCATAACTGGTGTGAGTGATATAAACAACAAACATAAATAAACAATAAACATAAATTCTCAAGCAACATGTACTGAACAAAATACATTAACTGAACATGTAATGTGAAACAAGAAACGATAGGCCAGTACATGCGTGAAACCAAGTCGAGAACAATACCATCGATCAGATATCCTTCAATCAATCCCTCTCAACAATTACAGCTCAACTGCACTGTACAGTCGACTGTATAATGCACCAGTCGACTGATCTGTACCAACAGTAATCCTCACAACCTAGCATAATACCCGACTGTCAACAAATCTCCATACCTCAGTACCTGTCCAACGATCAATCACTCACAATACCATATACGACTAATCCCACTACTGTGATGGGAAACAAGATTCAGAATACTTCACGAATAGGCGTCACCGCCCTCGACGCGCAAGCATCAGGTAGGATGGCTCAAGAATAACATCAACAACAACTACAACAAAAACCGGAGAATCATCTCCCTGCTATGTATTCCACGAATAGGCCTTCAAGACCCTCGACGTGCAAATACACCCGATACATTTTGTGAATAGGTCTGCCGACCCTCGACACGCAAACGCATCCTGCATGCTCCGTAAATAGGCCCTTAGACCCTCGACACGCGAACATCTAAATATTATGTACCTCACGAATAGGCCTTCAAGACCCTCGACGTGCAGATACACCCGATACATTCCGTGAATAGGTCTGCCGACCCTCGACACGCAAACGCATCCTACATGCTCCGTAAATAGGCCCTTAGACCCTCGACACGCGAACATCTAAATAACTCAAAACAATAACTAACCAAGACCCTTCAGGCCTATCTCAATAAATCTCAATAGAACCAAAACTCACTGATTCATCGTCAACCGATCAAAGGAGAAATCTCTCCTCTCAACAAATCTCAAGATTATAGAAAACCCATCAGTACCAGTCGACTTATTATGTAGTAAGTCGACTGCCCCGAGATTCAATATCCAAGATTATAACAAGGGCTATAAGTCGACTTAATAAACCATCAGTCGACTTCCCGAAACAATTACCAATAATTCTCAAGAAGCATTCCAAGTACTACAGTCGACTTATAGAGGTCATGGTCGACTGTCCCGAATCAGAAGACCAGTCGACTGACCACAGTCCAAGTCGACTGTCCCGAACAATTCTCAAATGACTGAAAATACATCAGTAGAGTCGTACCAGTCGACTGGATCGTAGACCAGTCGACTGTCGGCCTACAGTTTTCATAGATTAGGTCTGAATACAATAATCGATACTGGAGTTTTTCTAAAGGTTCTTATTCATGAAAATAATTCTTAATCATGTGAAATGACAATCTCGAATAATTCTTCCTTACGGTTACATTATCCAATCATTAGATGTCTCAAATCTCAGATCTCATGTTCTATGTTCCAATTTCTTCCATTAGGGTTTCTTAATATTCAATTCTTTCACACATCAAAACCATGATCTGATTATATACACAAGATCCCGATGTTCATACATCCGACCAAACCATACTTGAATCTTGACATGTTTTCGAGCAATAAAGAATTTGTTAAACAAGATCTACTAATCATTCGTGGATTTCACATGCATAATACGAATAACAACTATTGCATCGATTACATATAAGATACGAAAACATCAAACAAAACAGCACACAATCATATACACAACAAAGCAAAGTTCATATCACTCACCTTTTAAATCAAGAAAATTCACGAAAAGCCTTCCTTTGCTAGATCCAAAAACTTCTTCTTCAATCACCAAGAGAATAAGAAGTATAATAAGATCTGAGTTGTGCAGTGAATGATGGCTGCAAACTCTCTTATATAGGCCGGGAATATCATTTTTTTAGGGTTTAGGAATACATTTGCAAAACCATCCCTTCAAAAATACAATTATATATGTATATGTCTACCCTTGGAAATTCATCTAAAATTCATTAAAATTAGGATTTAAAAGAAAATATACTTCTAAATCTTAACCAATACTGTTCAAAACGTTCAGGAAATGTATTTTGCATTTTAATCCTTAAAAATGTCAATTTTGCAAAAAGGTCCTTCTTTTATCAAAAATTGCAAAAAGATCAAATTAATTTCAGAAAAATCTGGAAAAATAGTAAATAAATCCCAAATATTAAATAATGATTTTTCATAATGAAAACTAAATTTTTCAAACATCTCAAAAGTCATTTGCATGTGTTTTGCACGTGTTCAAAAGATAAATCTTTTAGAAAATATCAATTAAATCCTCAAAATTCATTTAAATTCATTTTCAAATAATTAAAATAATATTTGAAAATACGGGGTTCTACACCCAACCTCAGCCTATTCCCCTCCCTAATCCCAAATCAAACCCCAAACCCTAATCCCTAATCTCCCTCTCCAAAAATCTACAAACCCTAATCCCAAATCCCGCCGCCTAAAAAAAAGAATGGTTGTCGTCGTCGTATCCGAAACCCAATATCTGATACCCCAAAACCCTTTACCCAAAACCCAAAACTGAAACCCAAAACTGATACCCAAAATCCAAACCCAATACCCCAACACCTAAACCCCTCACCCTGTAACCCATACCCTAACCCGAAATCCAAACCCGAACCCACACCCAACCCATCTCCAAAACAAAGGGTATATATAGAGAGAGAGAGAGAGAGGAAATCCTACAGTTGAGCACTCCTTTCCATGAGCACTCTGTGAAGCCTCAGTTTCGTCAGTACCTTCCCGCCTCCACCGATTTCTAGCTTTCCTCTGTTAAGAATTGGACAAATTAGTCTGCCTTCGTTGAGGACACACTTCTGGGGAATTCCCTATGGGGACAAATTGATGGATCCACCCCTCATCCCATGGATCCCAAAACTTCATATAGTGATGCCGCCAAGAGACTCATCCACACCTCCCAGGCCACTTGGGATGATCACGATCGTCGGGTAATCACCTTTATCATTTCCTCCGTCGATCGCACTCTTTGTACTGATCTTCTTCGCGTTCGTCCTGTGGCAGCCCTTTAGCTCCGGTTGACTACCAAGTATGTTCAGGCTGGTGGAGCTCGTGAGTACCAACTCCTTGTTCAGTCAGTTCTTGATCTTCAGGGTGATCGCACATTCAGGAGCATTACTGTAACCTTTGTTCCCGTTTATACGGATTTGTATTTATTTTCTTCGTATTCCTGAATTCTGATTTTCCAAACTATTCTTTTGAATCCAATTTCCTTCTTTTGAATATTTGATTATTTCATCTAGCCCAAACTCCTAATCCAATCTATAATTGTGTCTATTTATTTATTCTGTAAACCCAACTCATTCTTATTATTATTTGATCATTTGATTTTGTTTGTGAGTAGTTCAACTCCAAATCCAAACCAACATAGTGAATTCTTATTTCTAATTCATATTTATTGTTTTATTGAAGCCCAATGTTATTCATTTTGAAGCCAATCTATATCCTTTATATTTATTATTTATTGGAAGCCCAAACCAGTTTATTATTATTATTATTATTATTATTATTATTATTATTATTATTATTATTATTATTATTATTATTATTATTATTATTATAAAAGCCCAATTTTAGCCATCCTATAAATTGATCTGATTCTTTTGTTAAGCCCAACTCAAGCCCATACTCTAATACAATCCAACCCAGACTAATCCCAACCCACTCCTTGTATTAACTGCATACACCTCTCTACTAATTACCTATGATCTCCTTAACTACCCATAACCCCATTAATCACCCTACTAATTAATCTATTAGATACAACCCCACCTTCCCCACTCCTTCTCTTTCCCCGACTCCCCCCCCCCCCCCCCCATCTTCTTCTTCCTTCATCTTCCCTTCTGTCTCTTACCCGAACGCCACCTCCACCACCTTCTTCCTCACCTTGCTACCACCGAGCCCCGACCTCCACTTTGGCTCTCTGCCGCACCTCGCCATCACCACCTTCGCAGCTCCATCATCTCCACCGCTCACTGCTCCTGAAACTTGACCGCCGCCTCCTGCCATCGCCATCTTCTCCTCATCACAACCACCCTGCTTGCACCCTCAACCTCCTCCACCATCGAGCTCCCCATCACCATCGCCAGCATCGCTGCCTCCTTCTATTACCTCGCTGCTCCGCCTTCTCATCTCGATCTCCTTGCTGCCTCTCGCTCGAGCCATAACACCACGAGCAATGCCAACTCCTTCTCGAGCCCCCTGGTCACTACTGCTCATCGCCGAAACCCATCGAAGCTCCTCCTCCACCTGAACTCATTGCCTCCACCGTTAACAACCCCCTCCTTCGACTGCTGCTCTCCCCGCAACCGTCGATAGCCCCTCCTACTCACTTCCTCGACCTTGTTATTGATGAACCCACCGTCCCCCTTGACAGACCCCCTTGCCTCGTCACCACCAGCAACTTCGACCTCCATCCACGACACTACCACCTAGTCGACCTGCCGTAGCCCTCATCTCCATCCTGCTCCTCCACTCTGCCAAACACCCCATCGCTCTGCATTGTCCTCGCACCCTCGCAAGCCCCTGTCGCTCGACGTCAGCACCTCCGCACTCCGAACATCGTCGCAGTTGCGCTCCTCGCAGCCACTCCTCTCCCTGCAGCGCCCCTCCGACACCTCGTGCCTCCACTTGGTGCCGAATCACCAAGACCATGACCACCACAAGTTGCAGCCACAGTTGCCTTTTGTTGGTGTTGTTGGTTACTGCCGTTCGTGCTGTGGTCGCTGTTGTCTCGTAGCACTCGTGCTCTCCTCCTCGCTCTGACCACCTCTGTCCACCACCACAGCCCCTTGCTGCTCTCCTCAATGCCACCACGACAACCGGCAACCACTCCACCATTGTTGTCCTTCTCCTCGCAGATGACTGCCACAGCAACCCTCTTGCTGTTGTTTTGTTCGCTCTTGCATGTGTCGCCTCCGCCTCTTGCTGTTGTTGCTGTCGCTCTACTGTGTGTTGCTGCTGTCCTTATGTATGTTGTTGCTGCTCTTGCTTGTGTGTCGTTGTTGCTGGTGTCTTCACTGTGGTCACTGTCATCTATTGCCATTGGTTGCATGTGCTGGGTTTGCACGTGCTGTGGTTGTTGCCCGTTGTGTGCATGTGTTGCCGTGTCCGTTGTTTGCATGTGTCTATTGTTTGTACGTGTGTTGCCATTGGGACTCTCGCCCCGTTATTCTTTCACATTCGAAGTCGTTATCTAACATGCATGTATCTTGTACACTTTATTGTTCCGTACAAGAAATTTAATTGACCTCTCGCAATTAGTAGTTATATTTGATGATCGTAATTGAACCTCGTTGTCGTCCATGTTCATGAAAAATGCCCTTTATAAGTTTCAATTGATTGAACCATCGTATTATCATGCTTTACAATCTTTCCATGGTTAAACCAATCGTTATATATTGAACCGAATCAATCTATTTGCCTCTGTGATTTGATGCCCATCATAGAATTATAAATATCAATTTGTATGTTCCCGTCATGCTGTCTATCCTGATTTGTAGTTAGATTTTGACCTAGCTAATGTCCAAATTAATTAGAACTTTATGAATAAGAGTTGCAGCCCCCTAAGTCTAGTTTTTAGAACTTCTGGCAGATCTGAAATCCGATGTGTAGTTTGCAAGATATACTATTTTTAGTGTTGTGACGTTTTTAATTCAAGATTACTATTTTGAAACGTATTTTCTCGAATAACTAATTTAAATATCATGCTAAAAGTATTATTAAGACCTAATATTTACTAGTATGTTATTAAACATGATTAAGAATTTATTTATGATTTTTATGAGATTTTTAAATAATTTTACAGTCACTTTATACATATAAGAATTTGACCTCGGTCTGCTGCCTGAGCAGTAGATCAGTAAGAAACTGTCTGGTTGACATAGTTTCTGTTATTATAACATGTCATGTGAATATTCATTGGAACCGGCATGAAGTCTATTTTTTGGAACCTTTAATGGTACCTGATTCGCTTTCCTGTAGAAACGGGAAAGTGGTTTTTTATACATCAATGTATTCTTGTCCAGAATTGTAACTTCATGTCCTTAATTGTATATATATTTATTTCTTACATTTAATTAATTAACTTGCATATCATGCATTGCATAGCCCTTGATACTCCTTGATCCCGTCATGATACCCGTTTCACTAGTTGCATTATTCATGTTGAGCATTGTAAAAGAATCACAAGCCGGGGTAATAAGGAAAAGACATAGTAGTGGGATATATAGGAGATTGTACTCGGCAAGGGGGCCCGTGTTTCCCGTAATGATTATACATGATTATAACTTATTTGGACCTAAGTGCCACGTAAAACTAAGTGTCACTCATGGGTGACGGGGACCACCTCTAGACTCCATTACATGAGTACATGATTTCCGAGTACTTGACCCTGTGTAATTCGTCATTAGAGTCTAAACGTTAATATGCCTGTATGCACCCGACCTGTGGTATGAGACGCAGGATTGCGTGCATTAGTTAGGATTTATAAAAAATTGCTAGACTTGAGATTAATACTGAACATATGCATGATTCATGATTCCAGTTACATGATACCTGTTTACAAGTTTACATGTTACCTATTACAAGTTTGCATGATTCATGTTTACAAGATTACATGATTCCTATTTATAAGATTCCTGTTACACGACATGTTTCCCGTTACATGATTCCTTGTTCCCGATTAGTTACATTTTGAGACTTGTTCTATTTCTCACTTGCATTTCACTTGATCATGATATATTACAATTACATTGTCAGTTCTTATTGCTTTTCCTGTTATACCTATTTCTTGTTCCTATTTGCTAGTTACTACTTGCGGCCCGTAGCTTGCTCTAACGGGTACATCATCCATCTTTTTTTTGATTTATGTTATACACGTACAGACGATGAGTTATTGAAAGAACTCGTCGAACTGTTACCGCATTGTATATTCTCGGGCTATTTGGTAAGTTCTTGTATCCCAGATATATTGTTCTATGCCCTAGAGACCAGTTATGTATTGACATTACTATTTTACATTGTATCATGATATTTATTTTATATATGAGGCATTTTAATTATTGTGTTGTTTATTGTGATTAAATCAACATAATAAAGTCCTTAGAATAGTAGGTTCAATACCATGAGATATCAAGGGCATTACTTGATTGTGAGATCCTATTGGTTGCACCCAAAACACGATTCTTAAATGTCCCTAGTCAAGTATTACTGTGAATTAGGACAATAATAATACATAAAGACTAGTATGTGCGTAGACTGATGACCATGTCTCACGGGTCATGGATATGAGATATTAAGTCTTTATATGGATACATATTAGAGTAATAATGTACTGGACTGACCCACCATGAGAACGTTGCATGGATCGTTACGTGGGTGTCATAAGCGGTTCTCACAGTGACCATGGTATATGTAGTCCTTTGACTTGAAGTCACTGCAGTTCCTTATATGAGAAGTTATATGTTTTAATGTCGTCAAACGTTGCCTGTAATAAGGTGATTATAAAATCGACTATTGGATATACTACAAATCATGCGGAGGGATGTGAGTGACTTAGATAGGATTTGTCCCTCTTACATAACAGGAGCGATATCTATGGACCCCTTAATTAAGTGAGCTTACAAAATGCATGACCATGCTCAAATGAGTCAATATGAGATATTGATTTAATTTGTTTTAGTAAGTCTACTCGGATATCAAGAAACTAAAGATTGAACTATACAAGGGTGACATGCTCTATGCCTTGTGGTCAATTAAGATATCTGGATAAAGGAACTAGACTACATGATAACATTGGTCACAAATAGTTTATGTCTAATCACTGACATTCCCATTACTTGAGTAGCAGTGATGTATTGCTAGATACCGTTCACTGTTTATAATACTAGAATATGATTTTAGTATTACTGTCAACGTAACGAGAACCTACAGGGTCACACTTAGAATGGATCAAAATTGGAATTTAAATTTATAAGATAAATTTAATTGGGGATCCAAGTAAGACTTGGACTCCTGACATTGGTTGGACATTTAATTAGATTAAATGAGCTGACTAAAGTTAAAAGATCCACACACGAATCTGAACCAGGTCAGATTGTGAGTCCAACAGCCTCATTACTCTATTAGGGTTGATTTTCTGCAGCTATATATATGATACGTATTATGGAAAAGTGTTACATGAGAAAAACCTAGTCATCACAGAAATTGTAGAGAGAGAGATCGTGAGGAACATCCATTTTTCGCAGCTAGCACCGCGGCGTGAGGAAAGACTTGATTTGATCCATTCATGTACCGTAGAGGCACAACAATATTACAGTGTTGTGATCGACATTAACTGGAGACAGCAGATCCATCTTCAAGGTATAACTCCTAAACACGATTTATGGTTTTCGCATGGATCCATGGCTAGGTTTCGATATTTCTTTGTAATTTTTCCGTTGTGTATTTGATCTGAGACTACCATCGAAACCTAACAAGATATTGGTTATTGTATTATATTCTTGTTTATGTGATTATTATTATACTGTTGAGCTTACTAGCATTGTACAGCTTATGGATGATATGAGTTGGCATACTTATATCATTCACTGGGCCTTAGTTACGTGCCTGTGTTCCCATATAATAGGAAATAAGGTGTGATAATTACACATTCATGCACAGCATTTGAAGCAAATTATAGCAGTTAGAGGATGATGATGCTAATCACTTGCGACCATCGACAGTTTCTGTTCTTTATAATGGGCCTTCGACCTATGCACCAGTCCTTATGTAGAAAAATGATACATCGAGACCCGGTTCCCAGTCTTGAGGCTAAAATTTTTACTCTTGTTGCTGAGGAAACAGACTACGTGCGCTTCCAACTCTTGACTCTACCCCGACATCAAGCAGTAAGAGTGTTCTTGCAGTCACCCCTCATGCCACTTCCTCTAGCGGGCTTTGCAACAGTCCCATGCCTCCTCCTCCTGACTGTCGCAGCACGCTTCCCACTGATCGCCTCAATCACCTTTGCACTATTTGCAAATAGATTGGCCACTTCAAGCCCGCCTGTCGTCTTCAATTTTATAACTATTGTTGAAGGATGGTCATTATGATATTGATTACTTTGTCCAGCATCCAGAACTTCTAGTTCAGGCCCGACAACGGAGGAAGCAATAGAGTCCTTCCCTTACACCTTGTGCCATGGCCGTTACTCTAGTATTGCCATCTCCTGCTGATTATGCCAACCTTCAGCATTGCCTCGCTCAGCTGGAACTTCAGACCTCAAGTCAGTCTACCACTGTTGGCTCATCGGCCCATGCTTTCTCTGTTACTCCTGGTATGAATTCTTTCTAACTTTTAGATTATGGTGCATCATATCATCTTACTAGTGATTATACACTACTTACCACTAGGCATTGCTCTTCCCTCTCACTCTCCATCACTATACACTCATGCTCTATTAGCTCTCCCACTCTCACATTACCTTTTGTCCTTTATACTCCTCATTTATCCAAGAACCTTATTTCCATTAGTGCTCTGTGCGATAGTGGTCTTACTGTAACATTTGATTTCAGCTGTTCTATGCAGGATCCACATACTGGACAAGCGATTGGGCGTGCTAGCTGACACAATCATCTATATCCTTTAGATTTTATTCATGAACATGTTCTCGTTCTAGTTTTGTTAGTGTTTTGTCATCTGATGTTGATATGTGGCACAAACGTGTATGTCATTTTAGTGAGTCTCGCCTAAAGAGTTTGGCCCGTAGTGGTGGTCTTGGTCATCTTTCTTTTACACATTTGTCCGTTTGTCAGGGTAGTAAGTTGGCTAAACACTTAGACCTTCCTTCTAATAATAAAAGCATTTCTCAGTCTGCTCATGCTTTTCACCTTGTTCATTCTGACATATGGGGACCTTTTTTTTGTACCTTCTAGTAAATGCTAGCTCTATTATGTTATCTTCATAGAATGCCTTCACTCGCACACATGGGTGTACCTTATGCGGCAACGAACTGAGATTCATGCCATTTTTCAGACATTTATGGCCATGATCATACTCAGTTCGGTGTGAGCATCAATGGTTTTCACTTCGTTGGTGATCGTGAGTACACTTCCACTACTATGTGATCGATTCTTCAGTCCCATAACACCATTTTCCAGCAGTCATGCCCTCACACACATGAACAGAATGGTGTAGCTGAACGCAAACATCATCACATTTTTTAGATGACTCACGCTCTTCTACTCTCTTCCTTTATTCTCGGTACCTTCTGGGCTGAAGTTGTTCTCACTTCTTCCAGCATCGTTAATATTACTCTCTCGTCTACCCTATCTGGTAAGACGCCACATGAGGCGCTTCCCCAATCTCCACTGGATTACAGTATGCTCCGTAGGTGCACCTGTTACATCCTTCTCCATCCCAATGAATGCACGAAGCTGACCCCCGGGCCGCTAAGTGTGTTCTCCTAGGAATTAGTTTTGAGCACAGGGGCTTGTATGCGATGATCCCTTGGAGCATCGCATCCATATCTTCCTTCATGTCTCCTTTGTTGAAGACTCCCCTATTACTTGTCATCCCCTTAGGATGTTCATTTTCTTGATTTCCCATTTCTTTGCCTACCTCACTGGATACATCTTCATGAGTTTCTGTCAATCCCAACCCTCTGGCTCCACTCTCATATCATACAGATACTATGATTCACGTCACTCCTATAGAGGTTCCTCCTACACCACGTGGATCACCACCTCCACAGGCACCCACACCACCTTCATCACCTTCTGCATCACCACCTTCACTTGCACCTACACAACCTAACACACTTCCATAGCCTTTACATCCACCAGCGGTCCGCCACTCTATCTATTCCACTACTGGTATCCCACCTGCACCTTTTACACCAGATGCAACTAGTCTTTCTGACCAGTTTGGCTTTGCCACACTAGCATCTTACTCACCATAGTTCCATCCATAACTCACAGCCATATACTCCACTCGTGAGCCCAGGTCTTATTAGGAAGCTATCGCAGAGGAGTTTTGTGCATTTGAACATACTGTCGCTTGAGATGTTTTTTCGCTACAGAGGGAGTCGAGCCTGTTAGCTACAAGTGGATCTTCAAGGTCAAATATCTACCTGATGGCTCCATTGAGCGATACAAGGCTCTTCTAGTTTCCAGAGGTTTTACTCAGAAGTATGGCATTGATTATGATGGAACTTTTGCTCTAGTTGCCCAGATGACCATAGTTTGCACTCTTCTTGCCATTGCTGCCATCCGTCATTGACCGTTATACTAGATGGACGTGAAGAATGCATTTGTTCATGATACCTTATCTGAGATTGTTTACATGCAGCCTCCTCTTGGCCTCACCACATCTCATCGTCATGTTTGATGTCTACACCGAGCTATTTATGTATGAAACGGACTCCTCGAGCCTGGTTTGAGTGCTTTCAACATGTTATTATACAAGTAGTTTTCAGTCAGAGCTCACAGGATCACTCTATATTTATGAGGTCATCATCAAAAGGGAGGGTACTTCTACTACTGTATATGGATGATATGATTATTATTGAGGATGGCTCTGCAAGCATTGCATCCACTCAGAGATACCTTCACCAGCAGTTTCATATGAAGGATCTTGGCAGACTACATTATTTTCTGGGTTTAGAGATTGCTCAGGGCTATCGGGGATACTCATTTCTTAGCAGACATTATTTCGCTGCATGTCTTTTTGACAGTTGATTAAATGATACTCGCTTAGAGCTTCACGTGAAAATTTGTCCCACCGATGGTGAGCTCCTCCCCAATCCCACTAGATACAAACAGATTGTTGGACAGCTTGTGTAACACCCCGTGATTTTCAAAAAAAAATAATAAAAATAATAGTATATATATATAGAGATTATATATGTGAGTTGGCTGATGATATATTTGAAATGGTGTAAAAGGGTTTAAATAGGAGTTATATGGTGAATTGTTTAAAAAGGATGGTGGGGGCCCACGTGATTACAAACAGCATAGGTGTTGTGTGCTCCTGTTGACTTCCTCAATGCCTCAGTAACATGGGCATTGTCACAGAAGTTAGTAGGAGAGGTGAGTAAAAAGGTCCCACATCTGAAGTTTAATAGAATAAAATAATATATAAATAACAAAGCCTATGATCAAGAGTCACCAAATCGGTTAACCAACTTTTGAAAGGCAGCCTGTGGTGGGCAGTTGTACTACATAGTATCTAATTTGTCTTATAAATTGTATAAATTGTCCGAGCTAGGGGCCGGGGTGTTACAAATGGTATCAGAACCAACTTTCGATACCGAGTCTGGGGCATGTCTACATAGTCGGTGGTGGATCTCCGTGGCTATAGACCCAGTCGGCGGTGGATCTCCGTGACTGTGGTTGCTTGTTATGATTAGTCTGATGGTGGACTCCGGGACTATATACCCAGTTGGCGGTGGATCTTCGTGACTGTGGTTGCCCAGAGAGGGTGGATAGAAAAAGCAGATGCTCCACATCAGCTAGAAATGAGATCCTACACTAGATTGTGCATGCCCGTGCTCAGCGAGGACGCTGATTTCTAAAGGGGGGTGTGTGTAACACCCCGTGATTTTCAAAAAAAATAATAAAAAAAATAATAGTATATATATATATTATATATGTGAGTTGGCTGATGATATATTTGAAATGGTGTAAAAGGGTTTAAATAGGAGTAATATGGTGAATTGTTTAAAAAGGATGGTAGGGGCCCACGTGATTACAAACAACATAGGTGATGTGTGCTCCTATTGACTTCGTCAATGCCTCAGTGACGTGGCATTGTCACGGAAGTTAGTAGGAGAGGTGAGTAAAAAGGTCCCACATTGGAAGTTTAATAGAATAAAATAATATATATATATAACAAAGCCTATGATCAAGAGTCACCAAATCGGTTAACCAACTTTTGAGAGGCAGCCTGTGGTGGGCAGTTGTACTACATGGTATCTAATTTGTCTTATAAATTATGTAAATTGTCTGAGCTAGGGGCCGGGGCGTTACAACTTGTTTATCTATACATGAACCGACCCGATATCGCTTAGTGCATATTCCGATTCAGATTGGACAGTGGATCCTACTATTAGATGGTTTGCCACAAGTTTCTGTCTCTTTCTTGGTGATTCGGTGATCTTATGGCGAAGCAAGAAACATGTAGTTGTTGCATGTTCTTCAACAAAGACAGAGTATAAAGCGATGACAACCACTACTAGAGAGATTGTTCGTGTTCGGAGGCTATTATCAGATATGGGTGTCACCGTTACAGAAGCTACTCCTCTTTATTGTGACAACCAGAGTGCTATGCATATTGCAAACAACCTAGTCTTTATGAGTGGACAAAGCACGTAGATATTTATTGTCATTTCGTACGTGAGCATTTTGAGGCAGGGACCATTTCACTTCATGCTGTGATTCAAAGCAGATAGCCAACTTATTCAAGAAAATCCCACACTGTCGAGAGATTTTGATACTTAGTGGGCAAACTCACACTGATTGATCCACTGTGAGTTTGAGATGGGTGTTAAATGTATATTAGATGTATGACTGAGATTGTACTTGTATCCTATATATACTGCCTTGGTGCCCAATACTATTTAATTCATATTTTCTCTCCATCTCTCTGTTAGCCTAACAATTTTCATTTATTACTATTGAATAGTTAGGTAATGTTAATTCCAAAAGTACAATGTTTTTCTTTTAATTTTTTGTGCATTGAATGTGTCAATGGATCTAGTGTTCTGATAATGCAACCCCATAGTGCAGCCCCACACTAGATTTAAGAAATGCTACACATACATGAGATTCTATCCCAAACATACATAGGGCCAGGGCCAACCCCCCAAAGGCCTCCGATTTTTTTTGCAATTTTAGGGGCCCCCAAAAAAATTTCCCCTTGTATTTTGCAAGTAAAGTTTTTTTAGGGGCCCCAAATTTAACTTTTTGGGCTTTTGTTTTTAAAATTAGTACTTGGATCAGTTTATTTTAGTTGGGCTTGGATTTGTATGGAGATTTTTTCCCTCAAATCCCTAAATCTCCATCTATTTCTTCATATATATATATATATATATATATATATATATATATATATATATATATATATCTTGTTTTAAGAATTGTGGCAAAAAAAGACAAAAAAAAAAATTTAAACAAATTCTTTAAAAATAAATTTTATATGGGGGATCCATTTCGGGAGTTCGCCTCGGGCCCCCGTAAACAAAGGGCCGGCCCTGCATAGGATTTGTCTTTTAGTGATTGGTGGGTCCATTAATTACTAAAAGAAAAATGGGTAAGACTCAATAATCACTAAAAGACAAGTCCCATATAAGTTTGGGGTAGAACCTCATGTATGTGTAGCATTTCTCTATATTTAATTGCTTCCTCAGAGAGGGATTAAAATGATGAAGTGGTTTGAAGAACGATGTTTATGTTACTTGATTTTGTTACCAATTCTTTGAGTATATCAGACCTTGCTCCTTAATCTGATTTTTCCCTGTGATTCCACGTACAAGCACATACAAATATTGATCTTTACTCATTTTTATTAGAGTGGGAGATATATCATTAGGTTGATTTAAGAAAAAGTATATTTTCCGTGCATAGACTTAGTTTAACTGAATTGAATTGGTCACAGTTTCTTCCTGGCTGGAATCTTCTTTATGATTCCAGGTTCAGATTAGCTAAGTGATTATATCCTGATTACATTGTTTTGTATCTGCAGTGTGTTTGTTTATTATACCATTTTCTTAATCATAATTTTGTTCACACTTAGCAGCATCCTTAAGGAGAAAAGGGGACATCTAAATTGTGCTATAATTTCAATAGTATGGATCAGGAAGATATTTGTAGTTGGGTTTATGTTTTGCATACTAGTTAGGTTCGATGTGAAGAAAAGACGGTGAAGCGAGAAGAGGTTTGAAGAAAATATTGAAGCAAAAAGAGTTCTTGTGCAGGTGTATCAGGCTGAGTATCAGTGTATGGTCAACTGCAAAATAGGGCAGTCGACCGCAACCAGCAACAGCGGCAATGACAGTTTGGGTCAGGTTCTGGGTGAATCAAGTTGAGCC